>WAAF01002160.1:383863-487577 GCA_013400475.1 Tricholaema leucomelas
TTGTAGCCAGGTGGGGGTTGGTCTCTTCTCCCAGACAACCAGCAATAGAACAAGGGGACACAGTCTCAAGTTGTGCCGGGGGAAGTATAGGCTGGATGTTAGGAGGAAGTTCTTCACAGAGAGAGTGATTGGCTCTGGAATGGGCTGCCCAGGGAGGTGGTGGAGTTGCCATCCCTGGAGGTGTTCAAGACAAGCCTGGCTGAGGCACTTAGTGCCATGGTCTGGTTGACTGGCTAGGGCTGGGTGCTAGGTTGGACTGGATGATCTTGGAGGTCTCTTCCAACCTGGTTGATTCTATGATTCTAAGAATGAGTCATACAGGTTACTGTTGGTTTTTTCTTTCTCCTCACAGCTAAGGATTTAATTTCTCTCAGTAAAATATTCCACTTAGCCTCAAACCAGCACTCTGGTGCTCACAGTAATTTTCTGCACTTCTATTCTTGTCTCAGAGGTTTTTACAAAGCTTTCTGTATCTGGAGTAAGAGGAGCACTCAGTTGTACAGCTGCTCCCTCTCCAGGTGTTGGTAAAGTATGGCCTGAGGATGTGCCCCGTGACCCTGCTGTGGTCCTTGCAGCAGGTTAGTGTCCACCTTCCCTTGGTCAGCAGAATTCCACTTGTCTGGGGGATAATTCAAGAAAGATTTGTGGCTACTTTTGCACTTGTTTCCTGCTTGCAGTCCAAACACCACAGTTCCACAACTGGGCATTTTCACAAGGACCCTGAAAGCGTTTTGAAGGAGATTCTGAGCACAGTCTTGTCCTTGACAGGGAAATGTCTCCACTCTGTTAGCTGGGACTGAAGCGGAAAGTTGCTCAGGCTCTGACTTAAGCTGATGCTGCCAGTGCTGGGTGCAAACTTGAACATAAGAAGTTCCATCTGAACACGAGGAAGAACTTCCATAAGGGTGACAGAGCACTGGAACAGGCTGCCCAGAGAGGTGGTGAAGACTTCATCTCTAAAGACGTTCAAAACCCACCTGGACACGTTCCTGTGTGACCTTATTTAGGTGAACCTGCCTTGGCCAGGGGGTTTGGACCTGATGACCTCCAAAGGTCCTTTCCAACACCTACTGTGCTGTGATCCTGTGGTGCCTGTTGTTGCTTCATGGCAGCTTGTGGCAGAAGAAGCTCACAACAATTCAAGATATTTTGCAAATGAACACTTTACAAGAAGTAAAAATTCAGGACAGGATTAATGTACCTTCTTCACAACAATCAGTTTTCTGTTTCTTCCTCTTCACTACACAGACCATGGTGGAAATGAACTCAGTTCTTTGGAAGATGCTTGCAAAAATATTTCATGTTAAGGGAGTTAAATTTCCATTTCGATGGACCATAAGGGGTTGGGTGGCAGTTGCAAAGTCATTAATTGTTCATAAGCAGCCTCTCTTATGCAAACTAGATGGAGAATGATGCGGAAGGGCTGTGCTCACTGCTCCTAACTGTATCATGGCACTGAGGCGGTTCATGGTAAACAGAGATTTCAGTCTTTTGGGGGACTTTGAAACCCAGAGTGTTTGAGTTGCAGTTCTTTGTCAGATCCTTCTTTCTAACACGATTGTTTCAGGCTTTTGAAATGGCATCTCGAGTGGCTCCTTGTAGAAAAGCAGCAGGGTAGTAGCCAGCAAGCTGGTCGCCTGCATGCAGGGAGAAGGTAGCGTGCGCGGAGCTGTGCTTTATTTCCTCTCTTCCATCTGGGCTGCTTGTCTTCAATATGCTCTACCAAAGGCTAACAGCCTGGCTGTGTTCTTGTTTGTAGCCTGCTCGACCTTTCACTTAGGCTTAGGTTTATCATTCTTCAAGGAGAAGCAGTTGTGTGAAGGGTCATTTTGTGTTTTAGCCTGAAGGGTTGCAAGTTTGGAGTCGCCGAGTTTGAATGTCACTTGACACTGAAGGACTTCTTAGGGTGTTGTCTTCAGCTCTGTATCCAAGTTAAGATGCCTCTCTAATTTAGAGCATGGAAATTTGCATCGACTCGGTTGGAAGCCTTCTGGGGTCGAGCGAGGGACTGAGAATATCCTGAGGAATTTTCAGTTAAAATCACCATCAGAAAATGTCAGTGCATAATGCAAGCATTTGGCTGCCCTGTTTTCCTTGAGAAACTTGGCATGAAACCCGCTGCCTGTGCGAGAGAGTAGCGAGGAGAGCATCTCTGGGTTTGGCATAGAACGGATCGTTATCTAATGACATTTAACAGCACTGGGGATTTTACATTTGATATGTGGAAATTTTCTTAATAGGGATCTATTTGACAGATGAAATACTTGAAATAGGTGATTAAATGAAGCCTCTGGCTGAATGGGACCACCACTGGAGCTTGATTCCTTGTTGATACTCATTTTGTTCTTGCGAGCATGGCTGAAAAGAGGAGAGCAGTGATTGTGCCTCTGTACTGGGCACTGGTATCTTATGATTATAGAATCATAGAAGGAACCCTGCTCATGGCAGGGGGGTTGGAACTAGATGATCTTTGTGGTGCCTTCCAACTCTGGCTGATTCTATGATTCTAACCAGGTTGGAAGAGACCTCCAAGATCATCCAGTCCAACCTGTCACCCAGTCCTGTCTGGTCAACTAGACCATGGCACTAAGTGCCTCATCCAGGCTCTTTTTTTTAGAGGTCACACCTTGAATACTGGGTTCAGTTTTGGATCCCTCACTCTGAGAAGGACATTGAGGTACTGGAGCATGTCCAGAGAAGGGCAACAAAGCTGGTGAAGGGTCTGGAGAACAGTGCTGGTGAGGAGCAACTGAGGGACCTGGGGGTGTTCATTCTGGAGAAAAGGAGGGGAGACCTCATTGCTCTCTACAATGTCTTGCAAGGAGGTTGGAGTGAGGTGGGGATTGGTCCCTTCTTAGTATCAGGTGATAGAATGAGAGGAAATGGCCTGCAATTGTGCCAGGGGAGGTTTAGGTAGGAGATAGGTAAAATTTCTTTCCTGTCAGAGTGGTCAGAGATTGAGACAGGCTGCCCAGGGAGGTGGTGGAGTCCCTGATGGTGTTCAAGAAACATGAGGCCATGGCACTTGGGGACATGGTTTAGTGGCCATGGTGGTGTTGATGGTTGGACTCGGTGATCTTAGAATCACAGAATTGCTTCTGATGGAAAAAAACAAAATCTAAGTCAGATTTGATTTTTTTGACACTGAGTACTGAAATTTTGTGCTCTTATGCAATTATTTTGTTGGAGGTGATGTAGACAGAAAGTAGGTGCATTGTCTTTCTAGCTTTGTTTCCTATAAAGTTCAGTTAACAGTTGTGGTTTGTCAATGTGGAGTGTGCATGGAATCTGTTCACACCCATTTCTCAGGTTGGGTGACAATAACTGGGCTTTGCTGCTCTTGTGCTCTCAGTGAAAGCAGTGACCCTAAATGATGCTTGGGAAAAATTGCCAAGAATCTGCTCAGCTTTCCATTTGTTAAGGTAATAAGAGCTGGATCGATGCAGAAAATGGGGAAGCTTGGAAATCACCTGGAAATGTTTCATCATCAATGATGTGAAAGTCCTTTTCCAACTGAAACGATTCAGTGGTTCTTTGATCTGCAGGCGGAAGCCCAGGAGAGCTCAAGGCTCTGTGCTGGGCTTCTTCAACATGCCAGACATGGGGATCTGTGTATTGTGCAGTGGTCACCTGGCTGGGAACCTCAATGGAAACAATTCTACTGATGACTTACCCACCTCTTATCTCATGCTCATGCTGTCACCGAGCTCAGACTACACCATGCCCGGCTGGTCCCAGCCTGTGTCCAGAGACAGCTGAGATGGGCTTCACACCTGAGCCCAGGCAAGTCAGTGGGTGTAGACTGCTCATGACCACTCCAGACACTGGTTCTGGGAGAAAAATGTTCATGGAGCTGTCATGGCTGAGATGAGACTTGTGTCATGTCCACCCTTGTAGCTGGCTGCCCTGACCGCTGGTAAATGCGAGTTGAATGTTCAAAATTACCCTTGCTTAGAGAGACACTTTGGTATTTAGAAGTCAGATCCCTCCCCCCTTGCTGCTTCCAGTTTGGGGTTAAATCTTCAAGCAAAATGACAGAGGAAATACTGCAAGTGGCATTTTAATGATTTTTAACCTCAGCTGTGGAGTTAATGTCAGTATTCTCAAGGTCATCCTTGTGAGAGGAGTGCTTATGTTCTAAGCAGTCAGTCTGTTTGGTTTAACTTGAGGTAGTTTCTCTAAACCAGGGAAGAAGGAGTGGTCTTCCATGCTGGCTTTCATGCCAACTTTAAAGGGGTGGAAGTGAGTATCTGCAGTGGTGGGGCTGGCAGTTTCCAAATGCAAGGCTCCAGCTGGTTTCTGAGGTGGGTGGCAGCTGAGGAAATTGAGGTTTGGGCTCTGATTTTACTTTTGAGATTAGGTGAAGGTAAAGTTTTAGTGAGCAAAATTCCTAGTGTGCTTGGGAAATTCTCACTGTAAGATGTTAGAAATTTTTGTCCTTTCAGTACCTCTAGGTGGGTTCAGTGCCACAAACTGACCCTTCTGAGATTGGGGTCTACTCCTTCTCAGCAGGGTTGCAGACCTTCCCAAACTCCCCCAGCTCTTGCTGAAATGAGGTGTCAGGAAGGAAGGGAGGAGCATGATATGAATCATCTTGCTTCGAACTGTAGAATTGAACTTTTTGTTTGAGTCTGGAGCAGAGGGGGCTTCCCCTTCCCCCTCCCCATGCTGGCATTGTCCCTGTTTGCGATGCTGCTCATGCTGCTGCCCGATGCTACAGAAAGCCTGTGCACCAACAGGCAGAGATCTGCAGGAGAGAGCTGTCATTTAGAAACATATTTAAAGAAGGATTATAAACCAGCTAAATCTGAATGGCTGCAAATAGGAGATGACCTTTCCCTGCTTAACACAACAGTTGAAGAAAGATGGTCAGGGTAGCACGAAAGCAATGGAGAAATTGAATCCATGGTGCCTTTTTATTGTTCCTTCTGTATTGCTGGTGCTATATTTAGAAGCTTACATCACTTTAGGGATGATGACAGTCTCTGCCCTCCCTCTCTCTCTCCCTCCCTCCCTCCCTCTCCTTCCCTTAGGATGGATCATGTTTTCATACTACTTATGAGTCTTATAGATCTCCGGGTAGGGTTTTTCTGCAGCCTGTTAGGAAGTGCTGCCGTGGAAAGCGATGTGCATAAGGATGCGACGGCACCAAATAATGTCACCCTGGAGGGGACTGGGAGCTCGTGGTGCTCCTTTCCCTGCCTCTGCTTCCTGAGAAGGTCAGGAACAGGGCTGTATTTTTCTTCCTTTTCTCCTTTAGACAGGAATTCCTGAGAAACCCTAACAAGGGGCTCTCCTTGCCCTGAAAATGCAATGATTGGTTTATGATGCTGATGTGAAATGGTGAGGAGAAGCCTTTGCCCGTGATACTAAGGAAGCGATGCCAGCCTAGCAGGATCTGCATCCAGCCCATGCTGCAGCTGGCTCTGCCTCCACCCCCCCACGCTCCCCATCGCCTGCCTCTCCAAAAGGATGGGAAGTGCTCAGATGGATTGAAATCACCTCTTGATGCAGGTGCCCGTAATGCTAAAATATTTCTGCGCTCCTCTGCCGTGTTTGGCAATTCCCGCTCGCCAAACTGTATCAAAATGAATTATTTTAGCCTGAAACAGCTTTGCCCGAGCGTTTGCGCTGACAGATTGCTTCCCAGGCAGCTGGGCTCCCTCCCCAGCCCCCCCCCGTTGGCTTCCAGTCAGGATGCTGTGCTCAAAACGAGGGGGAAGCAAAAGGAGGTACCTGCTCGTAGCCGAGCTCTGCCGCAGGGGACGGCGTGGCAGGGCACGGTGTGGCAGCGGTCGCTTGGCTCTGAGGACAAAAGGACAGAAGTCCTGGAGCCCAACCCGCAGAGCCAGGACCCTCTCTGCTTTTTCAGGCGATGGCATGATGGCTTTGAGAGCAGGGCTGGTCCTCCCCGCCGGCTCTGCACAATGAGCTTTTCTTTCTGTGATTGATCAGGGGAAAGTGTAGTGCCGGGGACCTTCTGCTGTCAGCTGCACAACTTCCATTTGTGGCGGCCTTAGAAAAAGAGAAGACTCCAATCCTGCCTAACTGAACGTGTGTTTAAATTATGAAAGGCCTCGCTGTCCTTTTAAAAACATCCCATTTTTCAGGGGCTGCCTCTTGTTAGACAATTAGAAGGTGCAGATTTATTTAACAGTCAGGAGGATTCAGGCAGTGTTGGGGGCGGGGGGTTGGGGGGGGAATAAAGGGAGTGATGCATTAAGACGTATGGAGCGGTACTTCCAGTGAGGGAAGAAATCAGCATTAAGAAACAAAGGCCACCTTTAATTCAGAGATTGAAGACTGTAAAGAGATTTTTTTTTTTGCCTTATGATTCTCTGAAAACTTGGAATCTGCCCTAAAACGAGTCCTGTGACTGACTGTTTGTGATGCTGCCTGATGCTGCAGTTCTCCACCAGTATTTTCATCGTGCTCACTACGGAACAGCCTTTATAGCAGGTTGCTAATTTATTAATTCTCCCCCCCCCCCAGTTGCTCTGATTTTGAGATTTATCATCAAACAGGCAGTTTATCAAAACTTACAGCCTTGTGCTGCAGGGAGCTGGGGCTGCGGAAATGCAGCATTGAAAAAAAAAACCCTCCCCAAACAAAATGAAAAAGAATAGAGGGAGGGAGGAAGGGGGGATGCCCCAAAAGCTGGGGTCTGGAAGTAGGTCAGGTTTTCCCCCTCTGCTCCAGGGCTGTGCAGAGCAGGCTGCAGCCCCCCCTCCTCCCGGGACCACCGCCACGCTCATTGGCAGGACGGCCAGAGCGATGATGTCATCTTCACTTAAAGGCAAAACTAGAAGGAAATAGAATTTGGTTCCCATTATTGAGCTGGTGTTTACAGGAGTTGTGAAATAATGGCATCCATGCCAAAATCCTGAGCGGGTTTGCATCTCCTGCACAATGCAGCGGGGTGAAAAGGCAACTGGGAGATGAATATCTGCCCAGTTAGCCCAGGGAAGGAGTTTGTTGCTATCGGCATGCGTGCAGGCAGGGAGAGGTTTCCTTTAGCTGGCTGGTTTTTTTTCTTTGCTTCTCTCCTTGTGATGGTGAGAATTGAAAGACAAAGGTAACACAGCATCAGGAAGTCTGTGGATGGTCATTTCTGCAGCAGATTTCTCAGGGTGGTGTTGGATTTGATGTTTGAAGTGCTCCCGAAGACAATTTTGGGGCTTACTAGGGAAGATGGAATGCAGTCAGATACAAGGTGAAGCTGACAGCTCTGAGCTTATTGTTCAGTATTGAAGGAAGCAGCTGTTTGTGTAGCTGGTGATGTGCTTTTAAAAAATCTAAAGTAATTAACCTAAATTCTGCCAGCTCTTAAAAATCCAATAGACTTTGTGGCTGCACATTTTGCACATGCAGGGGTGAAGTTCAAATTTCTCTTTATGTTTAAATACAAATTAAAGGCAGTAATATTTATGCAGGCTGGTTGCAGCCAATATTATTTTCACTGCTGGATAGAGGTTAAGTAATCAGACATCAATATCATTGCTGCTTTATTTTTTTCCCTCCCCCCTTTCAAGACAGTTGTAGAAGGTGCTAGGGGCAGGGTTTTTTTTATTTGGAGCACAGCTGCTGTCACAACTTGGAAGGAATTTCACTTCTGGATGACTGCTGGAAGGAGCTGTTGGGTTGAGATGAGATTGAAATGGTTCTTGGATTCCAAAAGGTGAGCTGAGGTGGGATGAGATGTTCTGGTGGTGCAACTTGGCTACCGAAAGGTGAGACTCTTCTTGCGTGTGCCCCTTGGCACAGGGGATGAAAAAGGCCCTTCTGCGTATCGCCTCAAACCGCCTGATTCCATATTCATGAGTAAGGAAAGAAACAAAACAAAAAGGGATTTTTGGCCCTCAGTGCCAGCAGGCTGCTCTTGGAGGCTTCTCTTCTCTGCAGGAGCTTTTGGCCACCAAAGGCTAGTTTGGTTTTGGAGAACTACCCTCAAGTCTGATGAAAACTGGGAATACAGAGAGATATGTCAATGAAAATTGTTTCCAAAGAGAGGAAAAGAGAAACAGTGAGTGCCCCTTCTTCCAGATGAAGTGAACAGTCTGGGCTACTAAATGATGGCTCTGGCAGAGCCAGCACCTTCTGCCTCTCCCTTTCTCTTCATGCTTGCAGAAGAGCAGAAGTCATTTGCCTTCTAGGAATTGAAAGTGTCGCGGCAGTCCCAGCTCCAAGGTGTGGGATCTCGTAGGTGCTTTCCCAGAGCAGCTCTCCAGCAGGCTGGGCTGCCATCCAAGACACTGAGCTGCTTGCAAATATTTCACTTTTTAGCTGCAAAAAGAAACGATAAAGCTAAATTGACTGCTGCAGAATTCAGGCAGTTTTGGTTAGAAACAGAATTGGTCTTGATTGAGGAGGGGGAGGGGGGAAAACCCCACCCACCAAAACTTTTCACTGGGTTTGAAAGCCATTGAAATGCTGAGAATTCTGAACATGCTGAGACATTTATTTCTCATTCTAGACAGAAACCTCTCCATGAGCATACAGGAGGGGATAAAACATTGAGGTTCTTGTGTGACAGACAGATAAAAGCAGAAATGATTTCATTGTGAAGCGATGCTCTGCATGCTTGCGAATGCAGGTATTTAATTAGCCAGTTAGAAATTCGCATGTGAAGAGGAGCAATAATCCACCCAAACGCTGCTGAAAGCCTTGAGAGATACATGAAATGAACTAGGGGAAAAAAAAAAAAAAAAAAAAAGAGGGCAAAAATAAAAGATTGAGAGTTGCAGTATCAGGATGAAAAGATGAGCAGATGCTCTAAAGCATAGCGTGGAGCAGGGATGTTTTGCTGAGCAGTTGTTGTAGCGAGATGTGTGTTTATATTAGGTCAATAAAGATGCTCTGCTGGCTGCATCTGCAGATACAGTAGCCAATTGATCTAATGCAGTTTCTAAAGGCTTTCTATCCAGGTGATGTCATCCTTTTAGCTTGCTTCCCCTCCCACTCTCTTTCCTCCTTATTAGATATTTCATCTTGCTGCGGAGCATCCAATCGATGGGAGCTTCTCCTGAGGGAGCTGCTGAGAAGCGAGCAAAGATAGTAGGAATTAGGACTCCAGCAGACAGCCTTGCTATAGCCATGGACCTCCTGTTTTCTTGGCCATTACCAAAATGTTTTAATTGGAAAAGCTAAGGCGTGGATTAAGCTGGGGGATCGGACTGATGCATTAGAATACCAAGCAACACTGCTGCAGAGTTGTAAACTGCATTAAAAAAAAAAAGGAAAAGGGGAGGGGGGGGCTTGGGGGGTGTGTGTGTGTGCAAAAGAGAAAAGGGTTTGTATTGCAGAGGCTTTTAATGCATTCCACAGTGCAAACCTGTTAGAGCATATATCCTGGAGCTACAGTCCGGATGCTAATTCAATTTTTGCAGTTATGATGGACAAGGGTATAAAGAAGAAACTTTAATATCCAGGGTGTGGGATTCCTGAATCGTTGAAGATGCTGAAGAGCTTCTGCAAAATTGAATCTGCAATATGAATGGGAAGTTTCTGAAAAGTGGACCTGAAGATCAGCTGCTTGTAAATGCATTTCAGTGAAGGGGGGGGAAGAAAAGAAAAAAGAAAAGGAATTTGAAGAATTGATATCTTTTAATGTGTTGTTGCTCTAACCTGCAATTCTAATCCATTTCAGAATTAATTCCAATTTTTAGCAGCACTTTTTTTGGGGGGGGGGTGCTGCCTGGGGGAACGTCTGGATATTTGTATTCGAGAAGCTAGGAAACATTTTTGATGTGAATTGATGTGCTCGTTAAAAAACTGGAACGTTTTGGTAGGGATTGCTGCTGCTTGCTGCTGCTAACTCGCTGCAATACTGAAAAGTACTCTGAGAGGAAGCTGTAATCAAATTCAGTGTGAAATTCAAGGCTGAGAAGTTGCATCCGTCTGCGTTTGCTGCTTGGCTTTAAGAATTTTTGAAGAGCATCCAGAAGGAATTTTGCTCCCTGATTTTGTCTTCTGTGGCTTTTACTCGAAAATAAGGGAACTTTCCCCCCCTCCACACGCGCACCCAGCCTAAGAAATGGCTTTTCTCGTTCGCTGTTATGCCAACTGCCTGCAGCCCTGGGCCTCCAAAGTAAGTAAGATTTTGTCTGTGCTGCATTTCTCTGACAGCTATCGACGGCCGCGGAGCCGTCCGAGTGTTCACTTCTCAGGCTTTGAGATGCTGGACTCTGGTTGTGCAGGGGCTCTTCTGCTGGAGTTGTATCCAAATGGGAAGGAGGGGAACCTTGAAATCTAGGAATTAATTTTTCATATGAATAGCTTAGAAATGAATGAGAGGTCTTTAAAAAATGGCCATTTGCTTCTGAAAGGTGTAAATCGTGCTTGGTAACCTATACTTCAGTACTACTGAGGTATAACCTTTTTTTTGGACTCCTTGCATATATGCTTAAGTTTAAAATGCTGATCTTGTAGAAACCCAGTGATGTTTGAATGTTGAGGCTGCCTGAAACTGCACTGCTTATTTCCTTTGTGCAGCACTGTGGAAGTGGTTAATTCTTTAGCTGAACTGTGTCGTTACAATTAAAGGACAGAAATTATTTTGTCTGCCTGAAGATGCAGCACATGGGTGAAACTGGGGAGGGAAGGGAGAGGGGGGAATGAAATCTGGACCCTTTGAGCAAACCCACCTATTGAGGTAAAAACCTTCAAAGGAGCTATAAAAAATACACTGTCAGACTCGTACTGTTTGATGTGCTCAGTCAGAAAATGATCAAGTTGCTGGTGTTTTATTAATGCTACTGCCGGGAAGTCACCTAAGATACAAGAATTGCCTTAGAGATCCAAAGCCAGGCATCAATTTCTTATTGTTTAGTACAATTCTGCATTTATGTTGCAGCTCATGCAGCCTAGAATAAAGACTCTGCAACTTTCTTGGGGGTGAAAGACTGCATGGTTTGGAGGCGGTCAGCAAAAGCCCTTCTGCTGATGACATCATGGGATACAATGTTGACTTTGGAGCAAGAAATTTGCTCTTGGGTTTGATTTCAAGAACTTTAAAGAATCTGAGGGACACGGTGGTGTGGAGAGGAGCAAGGGAGGGGTGCAGTCCCTGTACAGGATGCTTTTCTCTCTTTGGCTTTTATTACTGGTAAAAGGGAGAGGCAAGCTCACAGTGTGTGGGGGTGAAGAGTTTCTGTCTGCAGATGCCAATATCATTGTGAAAATTCATGGCTATGTGTGCGGTGGAATCCTGGCTGTTTTGTGTGTGTTGTCCATCCCATCACTGGCTGAAGCAGAGCTGCAGGTCCTCACTGCCTTGAAGGGCAGATGAGCTCCATGTCCTCAGCCAGGCAATTGTGGCTCCTCACCTTCCAGCTCCTGCTGGCCAGTTTTAGGCTGATGTTATCATCTGTGTCTGCTGTGTGCACGTTGACTCTCTTGTTTTATCCCTTCCTACTCTGTAGACATTAAATTCCAAAGGATGAGTTTCTTCAAGCTCAGCTTCCCTTTGCCACCCTGGTTAAGGAGGTCAGGACGTGTAACAGAGCTTCAAGCTGGGAATGCTTAGTCACCTTGGCACTTGAGCTGAGAGTGCTCTTTCCTTACAGAGTTTGGGCTGAAGTGAGAAACCACAAAAGAGAAACCCTGTGCTCAAATAAGGATAAAATAATAGTAATATATTAAAACAAAAAAGAAGTGAAGGCTTTTGGCTCCCTGTGTCAGCTCTGTGGATGATACCCAGGGGATTGCTGCCATACCAGCCAAGCCACTTGTTCTCGCATTTGCTATTCACAAGTGAGAGGGTATAAAATGTTGGGGAGGGGCAGGTTTGTGTGTTTCTTTTGCTTTGTTTAATGGTTGATGAAAATCAATTAACTGGTTTTTGCATTCCAATCCGTAACTTCAAGTTCTTTTAAGCCACAAACCAAAAAGCATCTCTAGTCTCTTTCTGGAAAAAAAACCCTCTCCAAAACTCCTACAACCTTTCCCCCCCCCACCCCGCTCCCAAACTTTAAAATTGATCTTTTTATGGTGTTCTGCCACTCTGAAGAGAAATGTACATATAATCAAACACACCCTGGAGCTTGAATTATCTCTGAGTTCGTTCCATTTTGCTTTTGGTCTGAGTTTTGTGCCACAAAGCTCTTTTCTGTGCAGGTTTTTATAAGAAACAAAGCACAACAACTGACGTCAGAGTTTTTAATAGGCAAGTTTGTAACTTTTAACCTGAAAATGTCAAGTACTTTATGATACTGTTTTGAAACTAGAAGGACTCCTTACCATGAGGACGAAAACGTCTGATTGTTTTATTTGCTTTCTCGGTGGCTAAATTAACAATTTCTTAGATTTAAGCTGTGCCAGAACTTTGGTAATTAGTTGCTTTTGAACGGGTATAGGACGATAGTCGGCAAATGGGCTGTTGACTCAGTTGTAATTAGAGCTGTTCTGAATGTGACAGTGTAATGATACATCTATTTAATCAGAGCAAAATGAAGTCATGTTTTGTGTGACTAATCAGAAAGGTAAACTTTCCTGAAGGTAGAATACCTCTGAAGGTCAGCCTTAGCCTGAGGAGGTTAATACGTGGCTGTGGAATGACCCTCAGGAGGAACCAGCTCCATCACCTCCCAAGAGGTATTCCCTGAGTGTAAGGGGTGTCCACCCCTGTTTGCATTGCACACACCCCTTGTCTCCCTGAGGCTTTGTGGCTTTGGGCATCCAAAAGTAAAAGGGATGGAATATGTGTCTGTAAATAATCAATGCAATCTATTTTCCTTTGTGAAGAACTGCTGCAAGGAGAACTTGGAGCATTGTGGATTTCTGCAGTGCTCCTGGAGATGAGTTGCAGGACTCTTGCTGCCTTTTCATGCAGGCTCTGCTAGAGGTCAACACTATTTCTCAAGACTCTACTGATAACTTGGAGGAGGTTCTTCCCAGAGAGAGTGATTGGCATTGGAATGGGCTGCCCAGGGAGGTGGTGAAGTCGCCGTCCCTGGAGGTGTTGAAGAAAAGACTGGCTGGGGCACTTAGTGCCATGGTCTGGTTGATTGGCTAGGGCTGGGTGCTAGGTTGGACTGGATGATCTTGGAGGTCTCTTCCAACCTGGTTGATTCTGTGAACTTGGAAGTGTGTCCAAGAGAGAGGTCCCCATCTCCTTGGCAGGAGGACGGTGATCATTCCTCTGTCACTTGTGTCTGGAGTTACCAGCACAGGGGCTGAGTTGCACATGGTAAGAAGTGGTCCCTGCCCTGGGGACCGGATGCTTTCTGGGGTGACAAACTGCAGAAACTGAGATGAATGGATGCAGGCATCCTCATACAAACATGGGGACTCTGTTCAGCAGTGAGGAGTGTGGTGAGCAGCAATCAAAGCAGAGCCAGCTGTCGGGCCACTGAGACTCTGAAGGAAGATGAAGGAAGGGAGAGGACTTTGCTTGGGTTCTGTGGAGATCTGCTTCCACAGACCACTTGTGTTTGCAAGGACAAGAGGCATTCAGCTTCTATGAAATGAAATTCCTCTGATGCCAGTGCATAGTGTTTTGCATATTTTAGAGGGGGGAAAAAAAGAAAATGGTAAATAATTCAAACATATCTCAGCAAGCTTCTGATTGTCTTTGTAATTCTGATCACAACTCTCTTGGTGTCTGCTGTCCGTAATGCACTTTGTGGTATTAGACTCTTAAACATGGATGGGTTATGAAGTCACTGTGCAAGAGAGCTCTAAACTTAGCGATTTAGATGTAGATAGTTCTCCCCTAATAGAAATTTTATGCACATCCTAACAATTTTCCAAGCTTAGAATCCATCCACAGTTACCCTGTTTGTGTAACAGGAGGGTCTGATGGGGAAAATAGGGAGTGATTGGGTAATGTATCCACAGAGGATATTTAAAAGGGGATGCTTTTGGAGATAATGTGGGGATTTTTTTTTTTAATAGAAAATAAGAGGTTTTGAATTAACATTTAAAGCTTCTAGAAGTGTTTTTTTCCTGAAGGAAAACGGTTTCATTTAAGATCCCAGGTGCACGTTAAACTTGTCTTACAACAGTAGGCACTAATTTATTTTCTCCAGGCTTCTGTGTTCTTCTTATCTTTCTGCTGGTTAGATAAAATCTAATAATGCTGAAGCATAATAACAAGATACGTTGGCTCTGCAGAAGTTTGTGTTTGGGTTAGAGCAGAAGACTTGGAGTCATTTTTCAATCCCATTTCTATTTCTGCAGTTGTCTCCCAGGGATGTGCGATGCAAGTTTTAGTTACCTGTAACTAAACTCAGGGTAACATCACCTTCTGTTTCTAAAAGGGCAGCAGTTCAATTTCCAAGAGCTGGAGTTGAAAACTTCATGCAATTTAAAGATTTCCTTCAGCTCCTCAGAAGAAAAAAGAGCTTGGATACTGTGTCCTTGATTTGATTCCATGGCATCCTTGTCTAGTTTGCCTACGCACTGATACGGAAAGTAGCCTCGGTAGTGTGCATTTTAAATGCTTTTCAGTGCTAGTGGTGACTTTGCTTTGTTTTTCACTCAGTTTTGACAGCATCTTTCTCTTTTTCTTGACCTTGGCTCTCCCTCCAGGCTTTCTCTCTCCATCACTGCATCTTGCAGCCTGGTTGCCAGCATTATGGAGCACCTGTCATGGCTCAGAATGGGACTTAAGAGGTGCTCATTGCAGGGCATCAGGTAATTGCCCTGTGAGCTCCTCTCTTCTGGATCCTGATGGTTCTCTTTCCTCCTGCAAACTTTGGTTTGCATAGTTTAGTCCTTTTTTGAGTTTTGGGGAGTTTCAGCCAGCTCTTCAGAGTATTTCTGGTCTCTGCTGTTCCGTATTTCCTGTTTTCCTCCCCGTCATCTGTACAGGAGGGGGACTGCCTTATTTCTACACTTAAATTGATCTGTGGCTACTCAGTACTCTGATGCCTGGCAGCTTGGAGAGTACTTGGGCTAACAAATTTTCCCTACAGAAGGAAAAGTTTCTTTATTGTGAGACTGCTGGAACCCTGGACCAAGCTGTCCAAGGAGGTTGTGGAGCCTCATTCTCTGAGGAGGTTCCAAATCTATCTGGACATGGTGATCTTGGGTAAGCTGCTGTGGTTGAACCTGCAGAAATCCCCAGAGATCCAACCCTACCATGCTGGGATTCCATATGCTTAGTTTTAAGTTCAGCTCTGTGTTCTACAACAAATTGCAGGACACTTTCTGTTCAACTGCTTGGATGCACTTTTTGCTCGATGGCTTACGGAGAGAAAAGTGGTGTAGTAAGAGCTGTGTGGTCAGTCAGTTACTTGGATTTTCTTCCACTGTGGTGTATGTTATGTTGAGGTTAAGTGCAAGCACACATCGTACCGCTTCTCAACAGACAAAGCCTTTTCCTGCAGTATTGTGTTCATGGGAAGTCAGCTGGGAACAAGCAAATAAACACCTATCTGTTACTTTATTTCCTCTTAGGCTGTGTTTGTTTTAAACCTGCTTTGTTACAATCCTATTGCCAGCCACAGCCTAGCTTGGGACCACCCTGTTCTGCTCCTCTCACTTCCACAAATGCATTTCTTGATGAATACAGAAAGAAAATGTAGATGGGAGATTGGTGCTGCTTTGTGTTTTTCAGCACATAGAGGATCCTGAGGGCCTCATTCCGCAGCTCTTAGCTCAGAGGTGATGTTTGGCTCGATGTTGCTTGCCCTCCTAGGTGCATCCTTGGAGCCCTTCTGTGAGCATCCTCAAGGCCCTGCTAGGTGCATCCCAGGAGCTGATTGTCACTTGTATGTCATTAGAGTGAAGTGAGGTTGTAGCAGCCTGAGGATGTATGAAGAGGGACCGGCATTACCATGGTATTTTACCAATGGGTGTATATAAGGGTTTATAAATTATTCAGCCCAGATGAAACTCAAACCAGATTTGAAATTTCATATGCCCTGCAGTGTTGTCTCAAGATGAGAGCTCTCCAAACATCAGGCCGCTGTTGCTTGCCTGCCTGCCTGCTGGAGTTTTAATGGCTTGTGGAACTTCAGCCCAAACTCGGTAAGGAAAGAGCACTCTCAGCTCAAGTGCCAAGGTGACTAAGCATCCCCAGTTTGGAGCACTCTTGCATGTCCTGATCTCCTTAACGAGGGTGGCTGAAGGGAAGCTGAGCTTAAACAAACTCATCCTTTGGAATTTAATGTCTACAGAGTAGGAAGGGATAAAACAAGAGAGTCAACGTGCACACAGCAGACACAGATGATAACATCAGCCTAAAACTGGCCAGCAGGAGCTGGAAGGTGAGGAGCCACATTTGCCTGATTGAGGGCACAGAGCTCACGAAGACCTGCAGCTCTTCTTCATCCAGTGGTGGAATGGACTCAACACACATGAAGCAATCAGAATTCCACCACTTGTAGACCTATGTAATCCCACATTGATTCTAGCATCTGCAGACTAGCCCTGGAGCTCAGCACCTTCACCACCTCACAGAACTCCTAGCATTCCTCACTGCTGTCACAGTTTTTCTACTGTAATTATTTAGACAAGGCTCCTTTTAGTCTTGTGTTAGCTCTCAGTGGTAGGAACAAATAGTAAATTCGAACTCTGGCCATGAAAAAAGATCATTTTGAACATTCCTGTTCCACTTTTGTGCACTGTGAACAGACCAAGGAAGAGTTGATCTCTATTAACTCATGGTTTTAAAAAAATGCAGCTTGCCTTTACATGTCAGATACTCCCAGCATTCCAGAGCTCCCATCAGCAGATTCATAGATTTACAGATGGAGTTGAAATTGGCCTTACAGGTCAACTAGTTCCAACTCCCCTGCCATGGACAGAGACACCTTCCACTAGCCCAGGTTGTTCAAGGCCTTAACCAGCTTGGCCATGAACACCTCCAGGTAGGAAGCATCCCTGACCTCCCTAGGCAACCTATTTTCAGTGTCTCACCATCTTCACTGGAAATAATTTCTTCCTAATCTCCACTCTAAATCTGCCCTCCTCATGCTTCAGTCCATTCCCCTTCATCCTAGCACTACGACCATTGTAAAAGTCTCTTCCCAGCTATCCGTAGCTCTCTTCAGGTACTGGAAGGCTGCTCTAAGGTCTTCCCAGAGGCTTCTCTTCCTGCAGGCTGAACAAGCCCAACTCTCTCAGCTTTTCTTCATAGGGAAGGTGCTCCAGCCCTCTGATCGTCGTCATGGCTTTTCTGGACCTGCTCTATCAGTTCTGTCTTCTTCTTATGCTGGTGGCACCAAACTGGAGACAGTATTCCAGCTGGAGTCTCATGAGAGCAGTGAAGAGGGGAAAAATGCCCTCCCTCACCCTGCTGGTCACACTTTTTTTTGATGTACCCCAGCACATGGCTGCTTTCTGCGCTGCCAGTGACCATTGCTGGCTCATGTTGAGTTTTTCATGATCTTGCACCTCCAAGTCTTCCTCTTCAAGACTCCTCTCAAGTTGCTCCTCACCCAGCCTTTATTTGTGCTTGGAATTGCCCCAACCCAGGTGTAGGTAGGACCTTGCACATGGCCTTGTTGAACTTCATGAGGTTGGCTTGGGACCACCTCTGAAGCCTGTCACAAGTCCCTTTGGATGGATCCTTTCCCTCCAGTGTCTCAACCAGACCACACAGCTTGATGTCACCCACAGACTTGCTGAGGATGCCTCAATCCCACCATCCATATTGCTGATGAAGATGTTGAACAGCACTGATCCCAGTACCAACCACTTGTCACTGATCTCCTTTCAGACACACAGCCACTGACTACAACTCTCTGCTACTTCAGCAGTCCCATCTTTTTCCACAGGTGAATTTCTGAAGCTTGGAAGTTTTCACTCCTCCTCCAAAGCCGAGCTGTTTGCGTGTCAGGCGCTTAGTGTTATCAGGAGCTAAGGCATGGCAGTAATCTATAATTTAGACATAAGAAAACCAAATTAAAATTGCATTACATGTGTGGTTTAAGGCAACACCAGAGTTTAGTTTGAAATTCTGTCCTCGTGTCACCTTATTTTAACTAAAGCAACGTAGCACTTCAGAGGATTTAATTTTCTACGCACGGGAGGAGCCGTGCAGACCCAGAAGCTCTTGGCTGCTGGAGGCATGCAGCAACCCCTGGGGAGTTTTAGTTCTTTTAGATGTTTTTTGTTGGCTTTCCCCCCTTGTTTTCTGGGGTTTTGTAAGCCTGGAGTTGTGTCAGGAAGGATAGTTTCTGGGGCTGGTGTGAATGGGGTCAGCATGGTCCTTATTTCTTGAGGTTTCTGGCTGTGGGACCAGTAATAATTGGAGCGAATGTGTACTGTGATAGGTTTGGAAATAATTCTTGCCAGCAAGTCTATCTTTTGAACATCTTAAGAAGGAGCAACCTGCTCTAGTGGGAGGTGTTCCTGCCTATGGCAGGGGGTTGGAGCTGGATGATCCTTGAGGTCACTTCCAACCTGAACCATTCTATGATTCTATGTTTTGTATGGTTGGATTGGCAGCATTTTCTTTGCCTCGTGTTATTGGAGATTCAGAGTTAGGCTGCCCGGTTCAAGAGAAACAGGGACCTACTGGAGGATTACAAAGCTGCTGAGGGGCCTGGGGCATCTCTGTGAGGAAGGGAGGCTGAGAGCTCTGGGTCTGTTGAGTCTGGAGAAGAGCAGCCTGACTTGGGATCTGATCAGTGCTCAGCAAGAGATAAAGGTTAGGGAGCAAGAGGATGGGGCTGGATTGTGCTCAGGTTGTGGATGCTCCCTCTCTGGAGGTGTTCAAGGGTAGGTTGGATGAGGCCTTGGGCAGCCTGTTTTAGTGGGAGGTGTCCCTGCCTATGGCAAGGGGTTGGAACCAGATGATCTTTGAGGTCCCTTCCAACCTAAACCATTCTATGATTCGATTCATAGCTAAGGGGTGGAGGGCAAGAAGATGGGGCCGTGCTTGCATCACTGCTGCCCAGTGACAGGACAAGGGGCAGTGGGCACAAACCAGAACCCAGGAGGTTCCATCTGAACAGGAGGAGAAAGTTCTTTAGCGTAAAGGTGCTGGAGCCCTGGAGCAGGTTGCCCAGAGAGATCGTGGAGTCTCCTTCTGTGGAGAGATTCCAGACCCATCTGGACATTGTTATTCTGAGCAACCTGCTGTGGATGTCCCTTTAGCAGTGGGGTTGGACTGGCTGATGTCCAGAGGTCCCTTCTGACCCCCACCATGCTGGGATTCTGAGATTTTATCTTAACCTGTTGGAAAACATTTGATCCATCAGTTAGCTTTAAAGACTAAAAATGGACATGATTGCTTTTGTGCCACTGGCGGAACATCTGTGGCCTTTAAGAAGGAATTGTGCTTGTTTGCACTAAGTTAGTCGAGGACTGATGTCAGCATAGGTAATTCACTGGGCTCATCTTACCCTCTCTCTGGATACCTAAGTGGCTTCTTTCCATATCTCAGAGGAGCAACTTTCTTCTCTCCCATTAACACAGCTCTCAGTTGTATTTTAAACATGTATTTTTTTTTTTAACTGGAGCAGAAAATGGCTGGTATGTAAAAGGGGAAGTTATAAAGCAGGGTGATTTTTGAGACCAATCCGTGGGAAAAAGGCTAAAGAAAATCCTGCAGAAGAACTTCAGAGAGCTCCAGTTGGTTTTGGTTGCTTCTCATGATTTTCCTGACAGGATATGTGAGATGATTAAAATAATTTCCGTACTGATGCCAAGAAAAAAAATCAAGTTTGGGCTTTTTCTTGTTTGGGGGGAGGTTTGTAGGGGATTTTTTTGGTTACAGTCTCACAGTATTACCAAGGTTGGAAGAGACCTCATACATCATCAAGTCCAACCTGTTACCACAGAGCTCAAGGCTAGAGCATGGCACCAAGTGCCACGTCCAATCCTGCCTTGAACAGCTCCAGGGATGGCGACTCCACCACCTCCCTGGGCAGCCCATTCCAGTAGCCAATGACTCTCTCAGTGAAGAACTTTCTCCTCACCTCAAGCCTAAATTTCCCCTGGTGTAGCTTGAGGCTGTGTCCTCTTGTTCTGGTGCTGGCCACCTGAGAGAAGAGAGCAACCTCCTCCTGGCTGCAACCACCCCTCAGGTAGTTGTAGACAGCAATAAGGTCACCCCTGAGCCTCCTCTTCTCCAAGCTAAACAATCCCAGCTCCCTAAATTTGTGAATTTGTTGTTGGGTTGTGGTTTGTTTTTTTTTTGTTTGTTTGTTTGGGGTGTGGGGTTGGGGTCTTTTTATGTTGTTTTTTTCTTCTTAGATGGAATGGATGTGATGGATGAGAGCAAAAAGTGGGATCCAGAAAGGCTTTGCTTGGTGAGAGACTGACTGCACGTCAGTGGGAGTAAGCATTGCTGCTCTCATTTCAGTAGGTTGTAGAAAGACAAAATAGAACTAATTAAAGAAATTAGTTATCTTGTGAAAATGAATGAGCCAAACGGTGCTGCTGAGCTGCAGAGTTTGTCAACTGCTTCTTGACAGTTGATACAGATCTTGGAAATGCCAGGTCTGGGGATTTATTTTTTCTGAACTGAGACTTTCATAGACTTGGGAAGTTTGGAAAAGATGGCGAAGATCAGGTGCAGCCATCAACCTAAGGCACTTAATGGGCTCCAGCTTAAAAGAGTGGAAACCTCATAATGGAAAACCTCACACAGTAAATAAAATACAATATATATGTGCCTTAAAATTGAGATTCTTGGAGTTTGGAAGCTGGTTGTAGAGGTGAGGTGGCCAGGGCTGGAGTGGAAGTGAGGTTCAGTCTGGAGTGGAGGTGAGGAGACTGGGTTGGTGGAGAGGTGGGGAATTTGAGTCTGCAGCGGAGGTGAGGTGATTGGGGCTGCAGCGGAGGTGAGGTGGTTGGGGCTGCAGTGGAGGTGAGGTGGGTAGGCTGCAGTAGAGGTGAGGTGGGTAGGCTGCAGCAGAGGTGAGGTGGTTGGGGGCTGCAGCGGAGGTGAGGGGGTTGGGGCTGCAGCGGAGGTGAGGTGGGGAGGCTGCAGTAGAGGTGAGGTGGTTGGGGCTGCAGTAGAGGTGAGGTGGTTGTGGGCTGCAGCAGAGGTGAGGTGGGTAGGCTGCAGTAGAGGTGAGGTGGGTAGGCTGATAAAGAGGTGAGGTGGGTAGGCTGATGTAGAAGTGAGGTGGTTGGGGCTTGTGGGGCCGGTGCAGGCGCGGAGGTGTTGAGCTGGTGTAGCGGCGGCAGGTGTTTTTGCGGTGACACAGCAGAACGCGGTGGGCACCAGCACCGCGGGGCTGTGGCGTGCTCGCCCTCGGGTGTTGGATGGCAATAAAGCCTGCGTCGTTTCTGAGCGTTACTCTTGCTGGCAACATTCCAGGGAACTTCAGAAAAGCAAATAAGGGATAAGGTTACTGACAATCTGTAAAACACAAGGACAGCAAATGTGCTTACCCAGCCTAGAAGAGGACAGACTGTTCCCTCGGAGGCTGATGCTTCTGCTGTGTCCAGACTGGATCTATTGGTTGTAAACATCCATCCAGGGACCTGGGAAAACTGATGAAAAACTTTGTTATCGAGGAGTATCAAATAAAGAAGGAGCCCAAACTTCTGCTTCCTTATTGCCCATTTTCTTTCCATTAATCTGAGTCTGTAATGGACTCCATGCACCGACAGAACGATGTGGGCTCTGCTTCCTTCAGTAATTTGGTTTCTGATGATGAGTCCTTTGGCTGCTGCACTCCTTGCAGAGTGCTTCTGAATATGTTTGTTAGTTATGCTGTTTGCTGCAGTGGGGAAGATCAGGGTGAAAAAAGGTAATTCACAAATCTGGTGTACCCCTGTGAATAGTATTTTGCAAGCTGATGTCGTCTGCGCCTTCGCAGGATATGTTTCCCTCGTATCCAAACCGTGCCAGGAAATGCTGATAACTGTTTTCAAAACATGTGGCACAAAGGCACAGATGTGGCTTTTCCACAGGGGAGAGGCACCAGCAAATCCCAAAGTCAGCCATGAAAGGCATGGTCCCTGTGCTGGAAGGTTCTTCTGGTTCCTTTCCATGGAGAGAATGGGAAATAGACAATAATCGCAGTGCAGCCCTCCTGTGACATAACTTCACTGATGATTTCTGTGCTTGTCTTTCTCTACATGCTGCAGTGACTTTTCTGGAGCCTTAATTTTTAGCAAGTCCTGTGAGGAGCAGCTGAGGGAGCTGGGTTTGTTGAGTCTGGAGAAAAGGAGGCTGAAGGGAGACCTTACTTTGTACGACTCTCTGAATGGAGGTTGGAGTGAGTTGGGTATTGGTCTCTTAAGTAACAAGAGGACACAGCCTCAAGTTGCACCAAAGGAGGGATATCAGGAAAAATGTCTTCACTTAGGGAGTGATCAGGCATTGGAACAGGGAATCTGCATCCCTGGAGGGGTTCAGAAAATGTGTAGACATGACACTCTGGGTTTGGTGGCCACGGTGGTGTTGGGTTTATGGTTGGAGCCAATGCTCTTTGAGGTCTTTTCCAGCCATACTGATTCTGTGACTCTCTGCAAACTGTTCTGGGGAGCACATAAAGGAAAGTTACCCTCAGGCAGTCACCTCGTCAGAGACCACATAACGTGCTCTGTTGGCCAGGGCATGAGCAATCTCAAAGATCTGTTGTACTAAAATTAGCTTCTAATTGAGTTCCCAAGTGCTCTGTGTGACATCACTGCTGAGAGTAAATGGTGCCTATGTAGGATGGAAACGTCACTGCAGACGCACTCTGCTTGGGCTCTGTTGGCTTGTGAGGTGCACCCCAGTCACAGATTGCATTGCACTGGAAGGGACACTCAAAGGTTATCTTGTCCAACCTCCCCTGCAGTCAGCAGGGACACCTCACAGAATGACAGAACCTCAGAGATTGGAAGGGACCTCCAGAGATCATCCAGTCCAACTCCCCTGCCAAGGCAGGATCACCTAAGGTAGTTTGCACAGGAACTCGTCCAGGTGGGTTTGGAAGGTCTCCAGAGAAGAAAATTCCACAGCCTGTTCCAGTGCTCTGTCACCCTGACTGTAGAGAAGTTTCCTCTCATGTTGAGGTGAAACTTTCTCTGTTCCAGTTTGTAGCTGTTACTCCTTGGCTTATTGCTGCTGATGACCAAAAAGAGCTTGGCCCCAGCCACTGACCTCCACCCCTCAGGTATTGATCAGATCTCCCCTCAGTCTTCTCCAGGCTAAACAGCTTCAAGGCTCTCTGTCTCTCTTCATAGGGGAGATGCTTAAACCTCTAATTAGAACAGGCTGCCCAGGACCACATCAATTCTGATCTTGAATGTCTCCAGGGCTGGGGCCTCAACTACATGCAGGGGCAACCTGCTTCAGAAGCTCTGCAGGCCTTCCTCGTGGGGTGAATTCTCCAACCCATTGATTGTCTTTGTGGCCCTCCTTTGGGCTCTCTTCAGTCTGTTCACTTACTTGGTGAGTTGTAAGGACCACAGAACTGAACATAGTACTCAAGATGTGGCCTGCCCAGCTCTGAGTTGGATGATCATGGCTCTTTCTCTGCTGGTAAAGTCCTTGTAGGTGCAGCCCAAGATTGATCTGCCTTCATTGCTGCAGCAGCACCACACTGACACATTTGGTTTATTGTCCACCAGGACCCCTCAGTAAGGCTGCTCCTCAGTTATACAGATCCCAGCCTGTACTGGGCTTTCTGGGTCTTCCCTCTCAGGGACAGGACCTTGCAGGCATCTTTGTTAAACTTCATACAGTTCTTGCTAGGGAATGGTGGGAACCTCATCAGTCTCTGGCAGAAGTCAGCACATCATTGCTTGCCCCTTGTGTTAGAAAGTTGGCAATTCTGTATTAAACCAACGTGTTTGGAGATGCAAGCCCTCTGCTGTGAGGATAGGCTGAGAGAGCTGAGGTTGTTCAGCCTGGAGAAACTCCTGGGAGACCTTCTGGTCATCTTTGAGGACTTCATGGGCCTGATCAGAAAGCAGGAGACAGGCTTTTCACCAGGGCTTGTGACAAGGGGTTGATGGCTTAAAACTGAAAGAAGATTTAGACTGGAGAGAAGGAGGTAATTTTTTTTCCAGTGAAGGCAGTGAGACCCTGGCTCAGGTTGCCCAGAATACCCCAACCTCACCTTTCCGGGTCAGGTTGTTTGGGACTGATCGACCTGCTCTAGCTGCAGATGACTGCAGGGATTGTTGGACCTTTGAAGGTCCTTTTCAACCCAAGTAATTCCATAATTCTGTGTCCTTACTGACTGTTAAAAGGAAACAATACTCAAATCAAATGCTCTTTGCAGGGCCCTTGTTGAAAAGGGTGGAGATGGAGTGGTTCACCCTACCAACCCTATCACTTCCAGGTGTAATCCTGAGTTACTGCTGCCTGTTTGCCATGTGCTGCTCCAGATTTCTTCCAGTTCAGACTGTTTACAGTCAGTAATAGACTTTATTAACATTCATTGCATGTTTTGAATGGCTAATTAGTAAATCAGTAATTTGAGAATATTGGATGTACAATTTGTCCTGTGTTGGACATATTTACTGGCTCTTGGAGTTTAAATGCCTTGTGACTGAAGTTTGTGGCCTTTTTGCTGTATTAATTGGTGGTTCTGTTCTCTTTATCCATTTTTTATCTGGTAATTTTAGCTAGCCAAAGAATGTCCCTGCTGGTTCAGACCAGTGCGGTGCCATACGTGTCTCTTGGTGTCACACAAAGCATGGTTGGAGCAGGGTCCTTGGGACACCTTTGGGCAGGGCTGAATGTAGCAGGATCTGTGTTGTCTTCAGGTTCCTCCCTTTTCATTCTGATTTCTCCCCTCCCTGCATGTCATCCATTACCCTTGACATCCACTGTTTTTTTCCACATCCTTCCCAAGAACTGTCCATTTTTCCAAGGAATGCCCAAGGACAGATGTGAACAGAGATTCTTCTCTCCCTCACTTAATTGCTTTTACAGTGTCCTGTTGCTGAGGTTTTATGTCCATCAGCTTCATCCAGCTGTTTGGAGCTGGATGCTCAGTCACTCCAGCTCTCTCTCTCTCTCTACTCAAACCAATAAATCAGCTTCTTGATACAATTTGCCTTCTACAACTTGTGAAAGTCATGAGTGTTCTTTCTGTGCAGGTAGAGCAACAAGCTCTTACGTACACTGCTCTTCATGTTTGGTTTCTTTTTTACACAAGAGATTCTGCACTGTATTTGTGCAGTAGGAGGAAAGACATGCTTGGGGCTTGTAGAAATGTTGGGTATTTCTCTGGTTTAGTTGGGTTTTTTTTTTAGTTTTGGGAGTGTTTAGCAGCAGGAAGGCTGCTCCCCTTGCTTCAGTGTTGGGTGGCTGCACCCATGAAATCACTGCAGGACCTAAGCTCCTAGTGGACCATGTGGAGTCTTCACCTCCTGGGTGTTTTTAGAGTGCTTATAGGGTAGAGTTCAGGATTCTGTGGATGTCATTTTTATTAACTGTTACTCAGAATTGAATCTGATGTTGTCTTGCCCTCTGCCCTCACTTCATGAACCAGCCCCAGCTGTGTCCCAGCAAGTGGGATGGAGTGGAGTCTGTGTACCAGCTTCAGAAGTCTCACAGCCCTTCAACAAAGGACAGTTCAGACTGTTATCACTTGAGGACTGTGTGACAAGACAAGACTGATTCTACTTTTAGGATGAGCTTCTGAAGGACATGGTGGTTTTTTTTCCCCCCCTCGTTTCCTGTTGTAGTTTCCAATATCTTTAGAAATCCCCTTCTTGATTCAAGTCTGTCCCCTGACTGGCTGGAGGGCACAGCTGTAGGTGGCTGTGCAGACCGTTAACTTTTCTTTCCTGGAGTTCCTTTCCCATCCAGTTGTGAACCACAGTGTGGCATTCCAGAGTGGGTTTGGTGCTAAATACCCCTTTGTTGGGAAAGGTCAGTCACAAGGATGTGCTGGCACTGAGGTAGGGCCTGGCTGTGCCAGTGTGTCAGGTGGCCTCGTGTTGGAATTGCAGATTATCCTTTTTTGTGAGGAAATGGAATTGTTCCAGTTTAAAGTGCTGAGAAAGTGGGCTGCTGCTGTGGGGAGTCCTTAGCAGAAGTTTGTGGGTGTTCAAAGTGTCTGTCTGCAGCTGCTGGGTCATGCAGCTAGTCAGAAGATAACCCCAGAGTCTCAGCGTGGTGGGGTTGGAAGGGACCACTGGAGATCAGCCAGCCCAACACCCCTGCTAATGCAGGGGCACCCACAGCAGCTTGCCCAGGATCACATGGCCAGGGGGGTTTGGAATCTCTGCAGAGGAGATTACACATCCTCTCTGGGCAGCCTGATCATGGGTTCTGGTTTGTGCCTGTTGCCCTTCGTCTCATCACTGTGCACTACTTACAAGAGTCTGTCCTCATCCTCTTGCCCCCCACCCTTTAGCTGTTGCTGAGCATTGATCAGATCCCAACTTGGGCTGCTCTTCTCCAGGCTCAGCAGCCCCAGAACTCTCAGCCTTCCTCCTCACAGAGATGCTCCAGGCCCCTCAGCATCTTTGTAATTGTCCACTGAACTCTTTCCAGTAGTTCTTTGTCTCTCTTGAACTGGAGAGCCCAGAACTGGAAGAACTGGACCTAGTACTCCAAACGTGGCCTTACTAGGATGATGTGATCCTGGACCTCCCTCGACCTGCAGTACACATTCTTCTGAATGCATCTCAGCAGACCGTTTGACTTCTTGTCCACAAGGGCACATTGCTGGCTCATGCTGAACTCACTGTCCACCAGCACTCCCAGGTCCTCCAGCTTTTCAAGGTACTGCTGTCACTGAAACCAGAGTTCCTAAAGTCTTCCCACAGAAAATTCATAAATAGAGGACCATTACTGACCAATAGTTAAGGCAATGATAGAGCATTAGGTTGGAAGAGACCTCCGACCTCATCCAGTCCAACCTGTCGCCCAGCCCTGCCCAATCAACTAGACCATGGCACTAAGTGCCTCATCCAGTCTTCTCTTGAACATCTCCAGGGAGGACACCACTAGCGACAGCTGCCAACCGAATGTGGCACCATTCACCACCACTCTCCAGGCCCAGCCCTCGACCCTTATCAGAGTGAATCTGTCCAAGCCACGAGCTGCCAGCTTTGCCAGGAGCTGGTTGTGGCAGACTGTCACAGGCTTTGTTCAAGTCCAGGTAGACTACATCCACAGCCTGCCCCACATTCGCTAGGCAGGTAACCTGATTGTAAAAGGAGATCAGGTTGGTCAGGCAGGACCTGTCCTTCCTAAAAGCAACTTCACCCTCACATCCAGCAAGTCCTTCCTGTGTCTGCTATCGTGTTGTTACAGAAACAGCCTGTTCATGGATTGCTGCTTAGTGAGCTCTGAGAGGAAGAACAATCAGTTTGGGTCATAAAAACGACATCCAAAGGACAGAAGCTGTGATTTATTTTGGGAGATTGAGTCGAGTGGCAAGCAGCACTTTAAAGGTCACTTGTCTCAAATAAACCTTATCTCTCTCTCAAATTTAAAGACATATTGCAGGGTTTCCTTGCATCTAACCTGCATTAAATGTCTTTTACAAGAACAGATTGCGGAGTCCACCAGGAGCATGGGACATGCCCATGTGCTTTAGAGGTGATGGAAATGAATGGGAGTGCTGGCAGGGGGATGAAACTCACTGGTAAATGATTAATGAGTTGATAGGAAATACTCCTTTGGGAAGGATGGTGGTGTTCTGAGTTGGTCTTCATTGTGTGGTTGGGTGAATGGCACACAGAGGACAGTGTATTTTATCTCCACTTGTCTTGTTCCCACAGAACTTCTCAACCTAAGTATAGAGAATGGTCTTTATCACAAGAACCTCAAAATCCAAACTAAATGAGGGAGTAAAAACTGTGGTAGTGTGTATCTGTGTGTCTTTGAGACAGAACAGGCTTCAAGAGCATCACCTTTTGGTAGAGCACAGGTGTCTGCCCTGGTGAATGCCTCAAAGTCAGTTCTGCTTTTTGTCCTTCTCATTTCTTTCCTGGAGACTGTTGAAAGTTTGAAAATCATTCTGAATCTGGATAACAATGACCTTAGATGAGATTTCCTTTTGTCTCTGTCATCACAGTCAGCCTGGAACTTGGTCATGAATAGAAAGAACCCCAGAATCTCAGCATGTGAGGATTGGAAGGAGTCTCTGGAGATTGTCAAGTCCAATCCCCTTGCTAAAGCAGGCTCACCTGTGGCAGCTTGCCCAGGACCACAGTGGCCAGGGGGATTTGGAATCTCCACAACCTGTCTGGCAGCCTGCTCCAAGGATCTGGCACCCTCACGCTAAAGAAGTTTCTCCTCCTGTTCAGATGGTACCAATTTGTACCCGTTCATGGTCCCTTGTTCTGTCACTGGGCACCACTAAGAAGAGTCTGGCCCCATCCTCTTGATGCTGATAACTGTTGATCAGATCCTCTCTCGGGCTGAACGGCCCCAGGTCTCAGACTCTCCTCATCAGGAATACTCTCCTTTCTCTTAATCACCGTATGATGTCCGTGTGTCTGTCTTGTCACAGCCAGCAAGGAACTCCCTCGGGGGTGGGAAGAAATCTGACTGCAGCTGAACACGGACCCGGTCGTTTGGAACAGGAAGGTTATAAAGATGGGGACAGGCTGAGGGGCTTGCAGCAAGCCCCTGTTCTGATTAGGCTGGGGTAGTGAATCCGTACGGCTTGTTTTGCCCTCTGATTGAATAAGAACTGCAGGATTTTGCAATTCCACCCATCTCCAGCGTGTCAGGGCTGCCAGCAGCCCCGCTTAGTAATGAGCAAGTGCTGGACGCTGTCCGCCTGGCAGCCGCTGCGCTGCCCTTGCTGGGACGTGCACCTCTCCTCTGGACGTTAGCACTGCAGTGTGCTTGCGGAGGAGCCGGCTGAGGTCTGGAGCTCCGGGAGCCAAGGAGCGCTGTCACCCTGCAGCACAGCCCACTCCAGCCACTGCTCGCTGCTGGAACGGAGGCAGCAGATGGGGAGAAGCAGGGGGACAACCTCCGTCAGCACCGCGGGCAGCAAAAGAGCGGTGGCTTAGCTAAAGTCCAAAGCGCCGCGGGTGTGAGGGTAGCTAATGTAGCCCTTTCTGCCTGGTGTCCATTAGTGGGTGGATAGTGATTTCTGAGCGTGGCACAACAACGTGTCCTGCACACCACTCTATTGGGGTTTTAACTGTAACCAGCTAGCGCTGCAGAACGGAATTAAGTCACAACTTTCCTGCTTCCCTCCTCTGCATTTTGTGTCATTGCAAAGTTTGAGGTTGCATCCGAGAGGCTTTGCAAACATCAGAATGATCTGCCCGAGGCAGTGGTGGAGTCAACATCTTTGGAGATGTTTAAGCAACTTGTGGACCTGGTGCTTGGGAATGTGGTTTAGTGGTGACCTTGCAGTGCTGGGTCAGAGGCTGGACTGGATGATCTTGAAGGTCTCTTCCAACCAAAGCTATTCTGTGATCTCAGTGCACGGCAGCTCTTACCCTGTGTGCTGACACATAGCCAGTGTACCTTTGGGCCATGAGATTGAATTCTGTCAGCTGAGTGCTTTGACCTTTTTTTTTGCTGTTCTTAAACCCTGAAAATAGAATTTTCTTTTTATTTTTTTTCCCCCAACCTGTAAAACTTTTTGGTGTCTAAACATAGGCTTCAAAGTGTTGTGTTCTCTTGTGGTTGGATCAAGTTTGCTATTTTATACCTCCTGCTTCCATGTTTTTTTTTTCCTTTTTATGGGACTTTATGAAAGTTTAGCAGTCTCTCACTTTTCACACTTTGTCCTTCTCCAGATACATGTGATCACACAGATTAATTTATGGGTGGGATATTTTATCCTTTCTTTTTGTGAGTAAAATGATGTACAAGAGATAGAATAATGTAAATGTCAGGGTGTTGGTAAACAGCTTTGTGGTCTTTGAATTCCAAGAGTTATTTTACAAGAAGATGGTCAGGCTCAATTAGCAACTGACAACGAGAAGGTCATTGAGAATTACAGGGGGAAAAGCATCCTCAATAATAATTTTGATAATCAAAATCATAGAATGGTTTGGCTTGGAAGGGACCCTCAAGATCATCCAGTTCCAACAACCCTGCATGGACAGGGACACCTTCCACTAGGGCACGTTGCTCAAGGCCTCATCCAACTTGGCTTTTGAACACCTCCAAGAAGGAGGCATCCACAACCTGCTTGAGCAACCTGTTCCAGTGTCTCACCACCCTCACTGGAAATAATTTCTTCCTTATCTCCAGTCTAAGTCTCCCTTTTTTCAGCTCCAAGCCATTGCTCCTCTTCCTATCAACACAAACCCTTGTAAAAACTTCCTTCTCATGTTATCATTTAGAAATGAGGGCTCCAGAGCTGGAGACTTAACCTTTATAGTATTCCATGTGGCTCTGATTCTTCAAAAGCCTACTACTGACTGTTTTTTGAGTATGAAGAACATATTTGTGGCCTCCAGTCATGCACTAAGATTTATATATCTATGTATTTGTGTTCATTTACAGACAGATTACTGAAACACAAATGCACAATATTCTTTCCATATACTCATTATCCTAAAGGAAACTCAAAGCATTTTATGGTCCACACCTTTTTGTTGCATTACTTCTCGTTCTATATTGATGTTTTCTAAAGGTTGTTTTTGAACTGAGGCATGAATTGAATTTATAAACAAGAATCTTACTTCACATAGGATTGCATCATAAAATGATGTTTAAGGCTGCAGGCCAGCATCATCAGTTTGTCATTTTAGATGCTTTTAATCTTGTTGGTGTGTATCTATTAGCTGTCCTGAAGATCAGACCTGTCTGTCATGGAAGTATGCATAATTTTCTGTGTAAAGGTGTGAAGGTGATTGGGGCAACCTTGGTTAGAGTCAGCTTTTCCTCAAAATGTTCATCAAGCATTCAAGTGTTTAGCACAAGTTTTATGAATGGCTTTGTCTCCAGATCAGACTTACTCATCTCGTTTTCCTTTCTTTTTTTCCTCCCTTTCCCCAAATCCCACTGTCTTTCCAGCTTCCAGCTGATCTTACCAAGATGCATCTTACGGACAATCCCCATCCTCAGGTGACTCACGTCCCCTCCAGCCAGTCGGGATGTAGCATTGCCAGTGATTCTGGGAGCAGCAGTCTCTCTGATATTTACCAGGTAAAATTGCATCTGGTCCTCACTTCTCTTTCCTTCTTTCCTATTGTGTCCAGTTCTGGGCTCCCCAGCATGGAAGTACTGGAGAGAGTCCAATAGAGTGCCACAAAGATGCTGAAGGGTCTGGAGCATCTGTGTGAGGAGAAAAGGCTGAGAGCCCTGGGGCAGTTGAGCCTGGAGAAGAGCAGTCCCAGAGGGGATCTGAGTAATGCTGAGCAACAGCTAAAGGATGGGGGGCGAGAGGGTGGGACCAGACTCTCGTCAGTGGTGCCCAGCGACAAAACAAGGGGCAAAGGGCACGAAAGGGAACCCAGGAGGTTCCGTCTGAACAGGAGGAGAAGATTCTCTGGTGTGAGGGTGTTGGAGCCCTGGAGCAGGCTGCCCAGAGAGGTTGTGAAGTCTCCTCTGCAGAGATTCCAACCCCACCTCTGGCCATTGTGATCCTGGGCAAGCTGCTGTAGGTGCCTCTGCTTTGGCAGGGAGCTTGGACCAGCTGATATCCAGAGGTCTCTTCCAAACCCTACCATTCCATGATTCTAAAAACAAAACCAGTGTCCCTTTATCTAAGGGGAATCTTGATCTTCTGCATATCCCTGTGATCTCATCTGACTTGCCACTTCCACAGCCACACAGAAAGCTCTTTTTGTTGCTTTTTGCATCTTTATATACCAATCTTAAGGCTTGGAAGAGTCACATTTGATGATTTATGGGATCATTCTCCATTCTGAAAACAAATTTCATGAATCATTCTTGTGTTTCAAATCCCTTCCTTGATTATTTGTATTTATTGATCATAACAGATGTTCTGTTCTGCAAACAAAAGCCCGGTAATAACCTCACTCCCTGCACTAATTGACTGTGGAAATTCTGCTGCTGCTTGCTGAGAACAGAACTTGTCTGAAATCCAGAGATAGCTTTCATTTTTTAACTGATAATACACTTAATAAGCTACCTGTCTCATGGCAAACTGTAGAGATGAGATTTTGTCATTCTGGTTGCTGAGAGTGCTCATCCAGGGTTTGTCTTGATCAGTAATTTCACAGCTTTTACACTGCCAGGTTGAAATCTGACCACAATACTGAATATAGAACAAGTGTTGAATGTGATCTAACATTCTGGTGTCCTCAATGTAAGGACATGGAACTGCTGGAGTGGATCCAGAGGAACCAGGAACATATCAGAGGGCTGGAGAACCTCCCCTCTGAGGACAGAGAGAGTTGAGGCAGCTTGGAGAAGATAAGGCTCCAGGCAGACCTTAGAGCAGCCTTCCAGTACCTGAAGGGGGCTACAAGAGAGCCAAGGAGGGACTTTTTGCAAGGATTTGCAGTCATAGGGCAAGAAGGAATGGATTGAAACTTGAGGAGGGCAGTTTTAGACTGAAGATGAGGGAGAAATTCTTTCCAGTGAGGATGGTGAGACTGGAACAGGTTGCCCAGGGAGATTGTGGGTGCCCCCTCCTTGAAGGTGTTCAGAACCAGGTTGGATGAGACCACGAGGAGCCTGGGCTGGTGGGAGGTGTCTCTGCCCATGGCAGGATGTTGGAACTGAGTGATCTTTAAGGTCCCTTCCAGGCCAAACCGTTCAATGATGTAGGGGTGACTCCTTTTTAGACTGCTGTTCCCTTTCCTTGGATACTGTCTGGGTACTATTTTCCACACTAGAAACAAATTAGTGCTGTATCTATTTATAGCAAAGTAACTTTGGAAATAAGGCTTTAAAAGCAAAAATCCTTTCAGACCATGAAGTGTCTGTATGCATTTTTGTCCTATTTAATCTGTTATCTTCCTGCTTCTTCAGATTTGCTTGCTGCCAGCTAGGTCAGGAGGAGCTTGTATCCCTGAGAGAGTCTTTTCAAAGTCATAGAATCTTTTTGGCTGGAAGGGACCTTTAAGATCAGATAGTCCAACTGTTAACCCTGCACTGCCAGGTCACCGCTAAACCGTGTCCCTCAGCACCACAGCTACATAGCTTTGAACCCCCTCCAGGGGTGGGGAATCTGCCACTGCCCTGGGCAGCCTGAGCCACAGCTTGACAGCCCTTTTGGGGAAGAAGAGAGGTTGTAGCCAGGTGGGGGTTGGTCTCTTCTGCCAGGCAACCAGCAACAGAAGAAGGGGACACAGTCTCAAGTTGTGCCAGGGGAGGTCTAGGCTAGATGTTAGGAGGAAGTTGTTGGCAGAGAGAGTGATTGGCATTGGAATGGGCTGCCCAGGGAGGTGGTGGAGTCACCGTCCCTGGTGGTGTTCAAGAGGAGACTGGATGAGGCACTTAGTGCCATGGTCTGGTTGACTGGCTAGGGCTCGGTGCTAGGTTGGACTGGATGATCTTGGGGGTCTCTTCCAACCTGGTTGATTCTATGATTCTAATCATGGAATGGTTTGAATTGGAAGAGACCTTTAAGATCTTCTAGCTCCAACCCCCACTGCCATGGGAAGGACCACCTCCCACTAGCCCACGTTGCTCAAGACCTCATCCAGTCTGACCTTGAACACCTCCAAGGAGGGGACATCCACAGACTCCCGTGACAACCTGTTGCAACGTCTTACCACCCTCACTATCAAGAATTTCTCCCTAACACCCAGTGTAAATGTCCCTTTTATAGCTCAAAGCCATTCCCCTTCCTGTAAATAAAACCCCTTGTGCAAAGTCCCTCCCCAGCTTTCCTGTAGACCCCCTGCAAGATAGTATCCAACTTTCAAGAAATATTCAACCTAATTCTCCTCTGGCATAACTGGAGGCCTTTTCTTCTGCCATCAACAAGATGCTCTGTGAACTCTCTGGTTTCTGAGAGGCAGTGCTGAAAGATGTTTTGTAACTTGATTTTTTTGTTTTTAAGTTTTGTAAGTCAGTGGAATTGATTTAATTAGAGTCACCAGAACTGCTCTGTGCATTGTACCTTAACATCTCCTGTCTCAGGATGCTGGTGGGCAGTTCTCCTGACCACCGACTGCCTGCCCCTCTACCTGAGTAGTTTGGAGAGCTTGCTCTAAGTGAAAAGCACTTAAAATGTATTATTGATAACAAACATGAGTGAATACTCATCACCTGTGGTTAATTGCACTCGAAATGCCAAAAGAGCATAATTGCTAAACAAAGGAGAATTCTATAGGTAAAAGAAATGATGGAGGAGTGTATTTATATACACTGGAGCAAATAAACAATGGTGAAAGGTATTTTTGTACCCTAAGGAATTGATAATTTATTAATGTAGAAACGATTTTCTATTAATTCTGAGGAGTGTGGGACTCGTAGATAGCATTCTCCTCCTCACTCACATTAGCCTGTCTGGTTTTGCATCCCAAAGGGAATAAAGCTGACAGTTTCCTGACTGGCCAGGATGATGTCTGGGGCAGGTCACCACTGTTAGACTCATGTGAGATTCTCAAAGATGATACTGGAGCAAAGTATGATCATAGCCATGGTGCCAGTAATCCTGAAAGAGGGCACTGGAGAATCCAGCATCTGATCAGCTGTGAGTGAAGATCACAGAATAGAATCATAGAACTGGTTTGGTTCCCTGGAAGTTAAAGCATTTTTAGAATCATAGAATCAACCAGGTTGGAAGAGACCTCCAAGATATCCAGTCCTACCTGTTACCCAGCCCTGTCCAATCAACTAGACCATGGCACTAAGTGCCTCATCCAGGCTTTGCTTCAACACCTTCAGGGATGATGACGCAACCACCTCCCAGGGCAGCCCATTCCAGTGGCAAATCCTACCCTCCAACAGATGGACACCTGCTCCTATCTTGAAAGAATTGTTCAGGTTTTGTTTATTTGGTTTTTTTTTGCTTCCCTGTATCATTTTGTCACTTAGGCCATTTCTACAGCACCATTAGATTCAGACCTATGGTGTTCAGACAGAAGGAGGGGAGGCTCTGTGGTTACACACAGAGAAATTCCAAAGAGGGATTATGACTTCTGCCAACAAATGCTTTGACCTGTAATAGATATCCTCAGGGAAAAGTAATTCAACAGGCATTAAAGAGTGAAAACATCTTTCTTTACCCTTCCATGGGACAGGCTTTGAGGTGTCCAGCCAGGGGAAGACGGATAACCCAGATGAGATCTCTGGATGTATTTGGAAGGGTCTCACTTCTGCCCTGTGTCAGTAGCTTGCAGTGCTGTTCTACTAATGACCAACCAATTTAAGGTCTTTTTTATTTCCTCATCTGCTTGGTTCTGTCAGTGTTGTGCTTAAACTTTCTTCTTCTTTATTTTATTTCTCTTTAAATCTTCATTTCTCACTTTGGCAGTAAGTACTGATTGTGGGCAGCAACATCATTCCCCGGCAATAATTCCAGTTGTGGTTAAGGTTTTGATGTTAAGATGGATTATCTATGAAGTCTACATCAGGGATGTAGATTACTGAGACATTTTTTTTAATCAATTCTGGGAAGAAAAAAAAGAAAGGAAGGAGAAATAAAGGCTTGGATGTTCTTCTCTTGACAGCATTGACATGAGGGAAGGGGTGGGGAAAAGCCTCCTTGTTCTTAATAGCAGGTGGCATCAGAAGTCATGAGCACTGCAGTACACGGCCATATGGAGTCTTATGGCACAGGAAATCTTTTATGTGAGCCATATTTAATATTTCTTTTCCTGTCAGTGTATGTTTGTGGCACACATTGTAATGCAGTAATTGCCATTATCACCAGAACTTTGCCAGTTCTTCCATCTTTGACTTCGAATCATAGAGTGGTTTGGGTTGGAAAGGACCTTGAGGATTACCTAGTTGTAACCCCCCTGCCATGGATGGAGATACTTCCTGCTAGACCAGGTTGCTCAAGGCTCCATCCAGCCTGGCCCCAGGGAGGGAGCACTCACAGCCTTCCTGGAGAACCTGTTCCATTGTGTCTCCTCCCTCTCTGTAAAGAAATTCTTCCTAATATCCAGTTTAAATCTGCCCTCTTCCAGCTTAAATACGTCTGAAAGTCATTGATGGGCAAAATTTGCAGTGCTATTTATAGAGTAGCAATGGTGTGGTTTTAAAAGAGCAAACAGATCTTTTGCCAGTAATCTGTTATGAACTTTTCAGACCCTTTGATTCTGGATATTCTTTGATACTGGAACATGTCCAGAGAAGGGCAATGAAGCTGGTGAGGGGCCTGGAGCACAGCCCTGTGAGGAGAGGCTGAGGGAGCTGGGGGTGTGCAGCCTGCAGCAGAGGAGGCTCAGGGCAGAGCTCATTGCTGTCTGCAGCTACCTGAAGGGAGGCTGTAGCCAGGTGGGGTTGGTCTCTTCTGCCAGGCAAGCAGCAACAGAACAAGGGGACACAATCACAAGCTGTGCCAGGGAAGGTATAGGCTGGGTGTCAGGAGGAAGTTGTTGGCAGAGAGAGTGATTTGCATTGGAATGGGCTGCCCAGGAAGGTGGTGGAGCCGCCATGCCTGGAGGTGTTGAAGCAAAGCCTGGCTGGGGCACTTAGTGCCATGGTCTGGTTGATTGGCCAGGGCTGGGTGCTAGGTTGGGCTGGATGATCTTGGTAGTCTCTTCCACCCTGGTTGATTCTCTTCTATTCTCCTCCTGCTGCTTTCCCAATAGATCCTAATAGACCCCTGCCCTAGAGACTCAGTCCTGAAAATTCATATTTGTGTAAGATTTGAAGATTGCAGCCTCTAGTTTCATTTTGTAAATTACTGAGTTCATAAATGTCCCAGTTAGAAATGATTTGAGTGTTTGGTTATGGCAACAGCTGAGACATCATGCTTAGGAAGAGCAGCTACTTCTGCAGACAGCTTTAGGAGCAAAATCCTTCCTGTTCCTTCCAGCACTGCCTGACCTGCCAACTCTTTGTCAACCATCTGCATGTGATCTTTGAAACACAGTTTGGAGACCATTTCTTATTTCATAGCTTGATCAAATCATAACTTACTTAACAAGAAAAGAGAAGACCTGTTTATTGTCCTGTCTGAGGGTACACAATCATTTCTGTATAGAACCTGCAGCTTGAGTTCTGTTATCTTAGCTTAAGGTTATCAATTAGTACTGTAGTCTGTCTGCCTGAAATTTTGGATATAAATTGTGGTATTTAGATGAAGAAATGCTAGAAAAGTCCTTGAATAAAAGGCTGTACTAATCATGTGCTGCTGAGACTCTCCAAGCACAATTTGCACTTGGGCTTTATTCCAAAACTGTTAATGTGAGCTACATAAGCCAGTAAAATGATGTAATATAAAACAGATTTAACCCTCTATGTATTGTTATCCTGCTCTGAAAGACACATGTTAAGTCATTTAAGCCTGATTGATTAGTTTTGCTGGCTAATTATTGAAATGAGGACAAGCTCAAGGGTCCAAGGTTATATCTAGCCCAGTATTTTTCTGTCTGGTGAGAGAATGAAATGCTACTGGGCTGTCGAAGTGTTGGGTCTTACATTAGCTGATCAGCGTGGAGCGTGTAGGAAGATTGAGGCAGAGCAGTCTGCTGGCATTAAATCACTTAAACCAAGGGGTGCTTTTTATGAGGCAAGGAAGAACAGCGTGGCTCAGCAAGGGCCTCCTGGTCCAGCTGAGGTGTAAGAAGGAAATACACACGGTGGAAAGAATCCCAGGATCCCCAGCATGGTGGGGGTTGGAAAGGACCTCTGGAGATCATCCAGTCCATCCCCCCTGCTAAAGCAGGGCACTCACAGCAGCTTGCCTGGGATCACAGTGGCCAGGTGAGGTTGGAATCTCTGCAGAGAAGGAGTCTCCACAACCTCTTGGGGCAGCCTGCTCCAGAGCACCAGCACCCTTACACCAAAGAATTTTGTGCCCCTTGTCCTGTTATGTACCACTGAAAAGAGTCTGGCACCATCCTCTTGACACCTGCCTTCGACAGGATGTTAGGAAGACATTTTTGTTCAGTGAGGGTGGTCAGACACTGGAACCAGGTTGCCCAGAACAGTTATGGATGCTCCATCCCTGGAAGCGATCACAGTCAGATCGAACAGGATCCTCATTCTTTATTTTGGAGGCTTTCTGAACACACAGAGTGTTAGATGTGTTGGTTTGTGCGGTGGCTTTGTCAGCTCTGGAGGATTCCTTTTGAGGTGAAAGTGGTTGTTGTGAACGTGTTCATTTAAAACACTAAACTCCATTTGCTGCAGACCTCTATAGAATTGCCTTACGCTTCTTGGTGACACATCTTCGTGTTCAGATCTCTGAATCTGAACAGAAAAAATCATTTGCATGCTGGCTTAAACTTAAAAGTGCTTGAGCAACTACTCTGGCAACTGAAAACTTCAAAGTTTTGTGGTTGTTTTTTGCTTTGCCTTCCATCTGTTTGTAAAGTTATTTTCGTGCAATTACATCATTTAAACTTTACCCAAGGAATTACTGCAAATGATTCCTCTCTGGTTCTGCTTTTTGTGTTGTTGTTGCCAGTGTTGCATTCTCTTTCTTAGTTGCCTGGTGTGTCTGCTCAGTGTGGTGTCTCTATTGCCATCTATTGATGACAGCAGAAGGGAGTCTACAGGCATTGGGTAGCCAATGGTGTTACTGAATTATGTTTTTGTGTTCTTAATAATGCACACTCTGAAGTTGTGACAGAACCATTTGGTTTACATGAATTCACAAGAAGTAAATGCCATAAGTCAAAGAAAGAATAATCATCCTTATCCCCCCCAATTAACACACTCCACCTGCCACTCTCTCTCTGTGCCAGGATTAAAATCCACATTTTAATACCAGCATTAAAAGTGAGCTCAACTCCCTTTCGTTTTAGCTGCTCAAGCTGCTTTGTTTTTTCCTGTGTCACACTGCTAATATTTCCTGTATTTCATCACAGAGGAGGAGAGAGAAAAGTGAAGGCAGAGAATAAGAGTCTCAATATATTAAATTTCTCCTCAGAAGTTGTGATCATAATTCACTCTTCACAGAGAGAGTGATTTGCCATTGGAATGGGCTGCCCAGGGAGGTGGTGGAGTCACCATCCCTAGAGGTGTTCAAGAAAAGAATGGATGAGGCACTTAGCGCCATGGTCTGGTTGACTGGACAGGGCTGGGTGCTAGGTTGGACTGGATGATCTTGGAGGTCTCTTCCAACCTGCTTGATTCTATTCTGTTCATCTAGCATGATGTAGTCACAGCTGCAATGGACAGGGGNCTAGCATGATGTTGATGATTTATAGTATCGTAGAAGCATAGAATTGTTTTGGTTGGAGAAGACCTGTGAGGTTATTGAGTTCAAGGAAAGACCACCCATGGACATTAAACCATGTCCCAGAGTGCCTTGTTCATGCGTCTCATGAGCACTTCCAGCAATGATGACTCCACCACCCCCCTGGGCAGCCTCCTCCAGTGCCTGACCACTCTTGCAGCAAAGAAATTGTTCCTAATATACAACCTAAACACCTCCCCTGGCACAATTTCAGGCTATTTCCTCTCATTCTATCCCCTGATAGTAGGGAGAAGAGACCAACCCTCACTCGGCTCCAGCCTCCTTTCAGGGAGTTGTAGAGAGCCAGAAGGTCTCCCCTCAGCCTCCTCTTCTCGAGGCTGAACACCCGCAGTTCTGTCAGCTGCTCCTCACCAGCCTTGTTCTCCAGACCCTTCACCAGCTTTGTTGCCCTTCTGTGGACCTGCTCCAGCACCTCATTGGCTAATGGTCTGTGTTTATACTGCCCTGTAGCTGTAGATTTCACCATAAGATGGTGTTTTCAGTGTTCAGAAAGGGACCTGTTCCAAATTCTGGTTGGCATTTTTGCTCACAATTTCTTGTGTTGTGTGACCTACCCAAGATGAGGCCATGAATCGCGCAGCTGGCGTCGCTGAACTCTGTCTGATGGATGTTTTCTTTGCAGGCTACAGAAAGTGAGATGGGAGATGTTGACTTAACAGGTCTTCCAGAAGCGCCTGTAGACTCGGAAGATGAAGAAGAAGAGGAGGATGAAGACATTGACAGAACTTCAGATCCACTTCTAGGGCGAGACGTTGTACGAGAGTGCCTTGAGAAAGAGCCTGCAGATAAAACTGATGATGATATTGGTGAGGATTAAAAACCCAACCCCTGGCTTTCTTTACTGTGAGGATGGAACCCTGAAAAAGGTTGCTCTGGCAGGTGGTGGAGTCCTGGAGACTTTCAAAGTCGGGCTGGATGGGGCTCTAAGCAACCTGATCTAGTTGGGGGTGTCCCTGCTTACTGCAGGGGGGTTGGACCAGACGACCTTCAAAGATCCCTTTCAACCCAGTGCATTCTGTGATCCTCTGTAAAACCATATCTTGCAACATCTGCAAGGCAAGCACATCTGAAAGCTGTTTAATGAGTTAATGCTAAATATACATCCTCATAATTATGAATGATGCCTTCCAGAGATGACTTCACTCTGGTGAGACTCTTAATTGAATGATTTCTCCTCTTACTATCCAAGACAGTATTTGTTCTGAGAAACTAAGTGCTTTAGAAAACAGCCTTGGAGATGCTTAAGATGTTGACTATGACAGTCATGGGATGTGTTGATAGAAGGGAGGGAAGAGGCAACAAACTAATTTTGACTGCCTGAAACTGCTGAATTAGTTCAGAAATGTCCAAGGGAAACACACCATGACTGTGGCATGGATGTGCTGAACTGTAACCTGCAGCACGTTTAAAATAAAAATCATTTACTGCAGGCTTTAACTAGAAGCTGCCATTAGTGTTAACAGTAAAATCTGCATTGTGCTAGACTTGGTTTTATCCTCTAAACACTGGAAAAATCATGTTGTGCTCCTGTCAAGCCTAGAATTCCTGTACCAGGAAGGTATTTTGAATTGTTCTGAATGTTTGGGCCTGAAGAGCTTATGCCCTCTAGCTAGAGTGCTGCTCTGAGTCAGTCAGGACACAGGCAGGACTGTAGAGCCCAGTTGAGCATGCTGATGACAGTGCACACTGGGCTCCTTTAGTTACAGGCTCTGGTGGGGATGGTAACACCACCGAGCAACTGCTCCATGAAGATAACTGAGGTTTGTTACATCTGCAGGGGTAAGGTATCTAAGGAGCCCCTGTGCTTTGCAATCTTCATACCAGTGTTTTCTTTGTCTGGCAGAGCAATTACTGGAATTCATGCATCAGCTGCCTGCCTTTGCAAACATGACCATGTCTGTGAGGAGAGAACTTTGCTCGGTGATGATATTTGAAGTAGTAGAGCAAGCAGGAGCCATCATACTTGAAGACGGCCAAGAAGTAAGTTACTGCTCAGCAGGCAGTTTGAGTGCTGTAAGCAATAGGGTATTTGAGGGTGGAGGGCTGGAAAATCTGTTTGCCACCTCCACACCTGAAAGTTCTTCTCTCGCTGTGACCCATATCCAAACCCTTTGGCAGATTCTGCCTTGTTTGAGACTTCAGCATGGGCTAGTGCAGACACAAAGCAGCATTCAGGCTGCTGTGATCAGGGAAGTGCTGACATCTTGAGGAGTTTATTTCAAAGATTCTTTGTGGCATAAAAGAATGTCTCATCTCTACTGATGCAACATCTTCTTAGAATTGAGGGGGGTTTAAATACTAACATAGAGAGATACCTGTGCCCAGCAATGTAGGTATTGTTGCATAATACCTGATCTTGAATGTTTCCAGAGAGGTGGGAGATGCCCCATCTCTGGAGCCATTCCAGGTCAAGCTGGAGCTCTAAGCAACCTGCAGACTAGAGCTGACTGCAAGGAGGTTGGACTAGGTGGACCTTCAAAGGTCCCTTCCAACCTAAACCAGTCTGATTCTATAAACATCTAAATTAGGAGCAGTTTATGTACATAATCAGTGGGAGAAATGTTCGGATTAGTTAGTGGCAGGCTCCCAGCAGAGGTGCTCTGGATCACTGCCTTGAAATCTTTCTCTGTCTTTGGATCAGGACACCTGGCATAGCCATAGCAGGTCCCTCCTCCAAGAAGACTAGGTGGACTTTTGTCTCTGGTAGTGACCAGAGGGGCACCCCAGGGAAGAGTGTTCCATCTCACTAAATGGCATAAATACACTGTAGCAATTAGCCCACTGATGTAAAAAGCAATCTATTCATCGGCTTTCCTCCCTGCTGAATTAGTGCTGAAATGAATGAAGAACGCTGTGAAGGGCTCTTGCTTCACTCATCTTCGTTGCTGCTTGCCTTACAAGGCACATTTTTTAGTGAATGAAACTGTGGTGGCAACAAACTGGAGGCTGCAAGAATGAGCTTTGCTAAGAGCAGTGGAGGAGCTTATAAAAGCTGTTGAGTGAGCTTCGTTTCTTACGTTTGTTGTTTTACTTCCTCCAGCTTGATTCGTGGTACGTTATTTTAAATGGCACAGTGGAGATCAGCTATCCTGATGGGAAGAGTGAGAGCCTCTGTATGGGAAATAGTTTTGGGATTACTCCTTCTCTGGACAAGCAGTACATGAATGGAGTGGTCAGGACAAAAGTAGATGATTGTCAGGTAAGATGACAATTCTGTACAAGCACCTTGTGTTTGTAAACGTGGAATCAACCAGGCTGCTTTCATCTTAAGGTATGGCCTTTATTCCAGGAGCAGAAAAAAAAGGAGGTTGGTACTTCGTGGGTCAAGGGCTCTGCTGATGTTGGGTTAGTTGTACAGTCATTAGCTGCTGAGATTTGTTTCCCACTGCTGTTAGGTGAGGAGCAGGAGCTTCTGCTTTGTGCTAAGATGTCAGTTTAGTCCACCCTAGTCATGCTGTGTGTGTGTGATTGATGTGCAGTAACAAGAGATAAGTAGGAAATAATCAATTGTCACTTTTTGGAGCCTTTGTCCTCTATAGCTAACCCATTTAAACAACCTTTTTGGGATGTCAGAATTTGACCATTTCTGTTTGTCTTCTATTGCAAACTCCCATGTAGTTGAGCAGAACGGAGTGGGATTGGTGTCAAATAGCGTGATTGTACCAGAGCAGCCCAGAGATTGAGGCTACATCCACGTTTAGGGTATCCATTAACAATTCTGTGTTGTTTGGGGACAGTTTGTGTGTATAGCCCAGCAAGACTACTGGAGGATTCTGAACCACGTGGAAAAAAACACTCACAAAGTGGAGGAGGAAGGAGAAATTGTTATGGTAAAGGAGCACAGGGAGCTGGATCGCAGCGGGACCAGGAAAGGACACATAGTTATCAAGGTGAATTTCTTTCTGTGCTTTCCATTGGTCTATTAGACCTTTATTAGTAAGTATGGTTTTGATTTGTAGAACACCTGCTCAATTTTGTCTGTCTCAGCTCAAAAATAAAAATTGATTGGAAGAAATTTATGCCATTTCACTAATGAACTTCCATCTCTCAGTAAAGGTAGAGCTGTTCAGCACATACATTGAGTCTTCTCTTGGGAGCATCCTTAGTGCAGCTTTGTAATCTGGAAAGAGGACCTGAAACTGTTTCATCTGAAGTAAAATGAAGGGGAGTTATTAGTTGTTTCTGCCTGGTGTTACCAATAGAAAACATTTGGGCTGAGAGAAGCATGAAGATGTGATTTAAAAACATGTTAGGATATCGATTTTAAAACGCTTCAGTATATTTTGTCCTGAGTTTGCCATAACTGAATTTTAAAAGAGGCTGTACAGCTCACATGGGTTTAGGTTAAGATGCTCCCTAGGGAGAAATGGCAACAAGAGAGATGAGTTGGTTTTTGGTGTTTTGTTTTGAAGGCAACACCCGAGCGACTCATCATGCACTTAATAGAAGAACATTCTATTGTGGATCCAACCTACATCGAGGATTTCCTTTTAACGTACAGAACATTTCTCACCAGCCCTCTGGAAGTTGGAAATAAACTCTTGGAATGGTTCACAGTGGACAGCCTCAGGGATAAGGTTGGTTTGAGTGGCAGAGATGAGTATTTCTGGTGAAAATGTCTTGGTATCAATTCTTGTTTGTGGTGCTGATGAACGAGGATCGTGCTCCAGCTGTTTTGTATGAACTAGGTTAAAGCAAAGTGTTTTTCACTAGTATCAGGAAAGATTCTTCAGTGAGTTGTATGTGTGTAGTGAACTCTCCTACATTAGGTCTGACACTGCTGCTCTTCCAGAGAAAGATAAAAAGACCTTGTAGATACAACTCAGTATCTGAAAGGGACCTACAGAATGGCTGGGGAGGGACTGTATGATGGTTTGGGTGTTACCTGACACCCCCCCCACTTAAGAATATCACCCAGACTAGACTCAGCAGCTGGAAATTAAAGAATGAATCTTTCTATTTACAACTCAGCACAATATACAAGCAGATATTTACAATAGATACAGAAATATACAAGTTAAAAAGTAATACAGAAACACAGCAGCCCTTCCAGAAACCTGAGTCCCCAGGAGGGGCTCTCACACACCCTTCCAGCTCCTTTCCACACTTCTGCCTTATCCCAGACTTTGCCTTAAGTTCAAGGTGAGTTTGGAGAATTGGCCAGGGGGATTAGGAAGCAGACAGATTGGTTAGACAGCAAGTTAGGGAGAGAAGGGAGGCAGCCAGAAGCCAGAGAGCTACTGTGTTATCTATGTTTATGTTTTTGGTTAGTATACATCTCAGCAAGCCTGTGAGTGAAGTAGACATCACCATTGTTTCCTTTTCACAGCCTATCAGCTAATTCCTCTCACTAAAATATCCCAGCTGGGCTCAAACTAGCACAGACTGTTTAGAAGGTCTTGTGGTGATAGGACGAGGGGCAGTTGTTTAAAACTGGAGCAGGGGAGATTTAGGTTGGATGTAAAGAAGAATGTTTTTTACAATGAGAGTAGTAAAATTCTGGAACAGGCTGCCCAAGGATATGGTTGAGGCCTCATCCCTGGAGACATTCAAGATCAGACTTGATGTGGCCCTGGGGAGCGTGACCTGGTTGGAGGTGTCCCTGCTGAGTGCAGGAGGCTTGGACAGGATGGCCTTTGAGAATCCCTTCCAATCTGTGAACCTGTAAATGCTGTTTTCTATGGGATTTCAAGGTGTAAATGGCAGCCTCTGAAATCCTGTTCCATCAGAAATGCAGGGAAATTGTGTGCATAGTCTCTTTCTGCTCACAACAGCATTGTGCTTGTCTTCCATGGCTTTCCCCTGTAGAGCTTTTCAGTGCATGGAGCACGTTTTATTTGAGCAACTTACTACAAACTCAGTACTTAAAATAAACTCTGCTCAAGACAGGTGCAGTCCATAAAAATGCTTCCATAAATAGAATGAGGTTCCACTCAATGTATGCACATCCACGTGAAAAATGGTCATCCTCTGGCACTTGGATCCATGGCCAATTTGTTGCAAATTAGGGCAGTAAAATTCCTAGCCAGTGGTTTTATGTGTGCAGGCTTTGAGCTGTAGGAAACCCAACAGCCTCTCAACAAGCTCTGTTTTCTTGTGTAGGAAATTGGCTGCAGTCTTTTGCTGTGGTTACTCCTTCTCCTGTTACCTTTTTCCATGCTGTTCATTTTGGCAACTGCTGGCTTTTGGGAAAAGGAAAGTGTAAAAAGCAAACTGTCTCAGCAAATAAAAGAGGAAATTGTTTATTTTTAGGAGTGAAACTGCTATAAATTCACTTTTTTTATATACCATGGATGGATAAATATAGTTGTTAGACCCACTTCATCATGGGTAGTGGTAGCTCTGGATATATAGAAGCAACCCAATGCACTTCACCATGGGTAGTGGTAGCTCTGGATATACAGAAGCAACCCAGTGCACTTCACCAGGGATAGTGGTAGCTCTGGATATACAGAAGCAACCCAATGCACTTCACCAGGGATAGTGGTAGCTCTGGATATACAGAAGCAACCCAATGCACTTCACCAGGGATAGTGGTAGCTCTGGATATACAGAAGCAACCCAATGCACTTCACCAGGGATAGTGGTAGCTCTGGATATACAGGAGCAACCCAATGCACTTCACCATGGATAGTGGTAACTGGCATATACAGAAGCAACCCAGTACACTTCATCATGGATAGTGGTAACTCTGGCATGTACAGAAGTAGCCCAAAAGGTTAACTAAAAGTTCTGATAATAAAGTTTTTTGTTATTACAATATGCTTCCTACAACTTGTAAGATCATAGAACCATAGAATGGTTCCAATTCCCTGCCATGGGCAGAGACATGTTCCACTAGGCCAGGTTACTCAAGGCCCCATCCAACCTGGCCTTGAATATTTCCAGGCTTGGAGCATCCACAGCTTCTCTGGGCTACCTGTTGAGCACCTAACCATCCTCATGGGGAAGAATTTCTTCCTAGTATCTTCTCTAAATCAAACTTCTTCCAGTTTGAAGTGGTCACCCACATCCTGTTGCTCCACACCCCTGTAAATAGTCCCTCTCTAGCTCTCCAGCAGCCACCTTCCAATACTGAAAGGCTGCTCTAAGGTCTCCTTGGAGCCTTCTCTTCCCCAGGCCGACCTTCTCAACCTGTGTTCATAGCAGAGGTACTTCAGCCCTTGAATCATCTTCATGGCCCTCCTTGATCATTAGGATGCTTTAAAAAGTTTGATAAACAGCATAAGAAAGAGCTAACCAAAGATAGATTTGTGCACCAGTGAGTACCCTACAATGTGAGCAATTAGATACAGCTATGTTTAGCTTTGTTTTTCATTAGTTTCCACAAATGAAAGAAAAGAGAAGATGATTTCAAGTGTGAATGTCTTCTGCTCATTAGCAGATGCAGAACTTAGAGGGCATTTGATAAATGTTTATAAGTATCTGAGTGCTGGCCAGGAGAGGGGGGGACAGGCTCTGCTCACTTGCACCCTGGGATAGGACAAGCAGCAATGGGTGTAAATTGCAGCAAAAAAGGTTCCACCTCAACACAAGGGGGAACTTCTTTACTGTAAGGGTCCCAGAGCACTGGCACAGGCTGCCCAGAGAGGTTGTGGGGTCTCCTTCTCTGGAGGCTTTCCAGGCCTGTCTGGATGTGTTCCTGTGTGCTCTGTGTTAGATAGGATTGTCCTGCTCTGGCAGGGGGGTTGGACTCGATGATCTCCTTGGGTGCCTTCCAGCCCCTAACATCCTGTGAGCCTGTGACTCTGTCATTTGTTGCTCTGCCATGTCCTCGTGCAACCTTCTTTGCTTGTAGATGAGAGCCTCTAGGAGAGGAGTCATGGATACCTTTCTGTATGAGCGTAATTCTTACCTGTGTTTTCCAGGTTACCAGAGTGGTCTTGCTGTGGGTGAACAATCATTTTAATGACTTTGAAGGAGATCCTGCTATGACTCGGTTTCTGGAAGAGTTTGAGAAGAACTTGGAGGACACGGTAGGAGCAGCAAAGAACCACTGCCAGGCTTCCTCATCTTACACATTGTCATTCTCCAGGGTGTTACCAGTGATTGAACATGCGTATTTTTAACCCCAGTGGCTAAGACCTTGTCATCACTGAGTCTTAACAGTTAATAGATGGCTTTTTAACGTGGACTTTTGTTCTTAAATATGTAGAATTAGATCTAAAGAATTGTAGAATTGTCAGGGCTGGAAGGGACCTCAAGGATCATCTAGTTCCAACCCCTCTGCCATGGGCAAGGACACCACACACTAGATCAGGTTGCTCAGAGTCACATCCAGCCTGTCTTTAAAGACCTCCTGGGATGAGGCTTCCACCACCTCCCTGGGCAACCTGTGCCAGTGTCTCGCCACCCTCATGGTGAAGAACTTCTTCCTAACATCCAATCTGAACCTACCTACTTCTAGTTTTGCTTCATTCCCCCCAGGCCTATCACTACCCAACTTTCTCAAAAGTCCTTCAGCAGCTTTCCTGTAGGCTTCCTTCAGATACTGAAAGGCCACAATAAGGTTTCCTTGGAGCCTTCTCTTCTCCAGACCAAATAACCCCAACTCTCTCAGTCTGTCTTCGTAGCAGAGGAGCTCCAGCTCTCTGACCATCCTTGTGGCCCTTCTCTGGACACGTTCTAGCACCTCCAGATCTTTCCTGTAATAGGGTCTCCAGAACTGGATGCAGTGCTCCAGGTGGGGTCTCACTAGAGTGGAGTAGAGGGTCAGAATCTCTTCCCTTCCCTGCTTGCCACACTTCTCTTGCTGCAGCCCAGGCTTTGGTTGGCTCTCTGGGCTGCAAGTGCACACTGCTGGCTCATGTTGAGCTTTGTGTCCAGAGAAGGGTGATGAAGCTGATGAGGGGCCTGAAGCATAGCCCTGTGAGGAGAGGCTGAGGGAGCTGGGGGTGTGCAGCCTGCAGAAGAGGAGGCTCAGGGCAGACCTCATTGCTGTCTACAACTACCTGAAGGGAGGCTGTAGCCAGCTAGGGTTGGGATCTGCTGCCAGGCAGCCAGCAACAGAAGAAGGGGACACAGTCTCAAGTTGTGCCGGGGCAGGTGTAAGCTGGATGTTAGGAGGAAGTTGTTGGCAGACAGAGTGATTGGCATTGGAATGGGCTGCCCAGGGAGGTGGTGGCGTCGCCGTGCCTGGAGGTGTTGAAGAAAAGCCTGGCTGGGACACTTAGTGCCATGGTCTGGTTAACTGGACAGGGCTGGGTGCTAGGTTGGACTGGATGATCTTGGAGGTCTCTTCCAACCTGGTTGATTCTGTGATTCTCATCCACTAGTACCCACAGGTCCCTTTCCCCAGAGCTGCTCTCGAGCCAGTCACTGCCCAGCCTATATTGGTGCTTGGGATTGTCCCAGCCTAGATGCAGGACCTTGCACTTGTTCTTGTTGAACTTCATGAGTTTGGCCTGGGGCCACCAACCTCATGAAGTTTGATATTAAATAGCACTTGTTAATGTTTCTACATTACTGCAAAAGGAAAAGAGGTTTATTTAGTAAGACTTGGATCCATGGCACCAAAAATCCTTTTTTTATGGCATTTGGGAGTTATTTCACAACTATTTTTTTTACATCTTGGTTAAAAAAACCTCCTTACACTCCATGTTGTGTCTTCTGTGTTACAGAAAATGAAAGGACATCTCAGGCTGTTGAATATTGCCTGTGCTGCCAAAGCAAAATGGAGGCAGATCACCCTGCAGAAGCCTTCTAGAGATTCACCACTGTTTTTCAGCCTCCTGGGAGGAAGTGACAAAGGGTTTGGTATTTTTGTGGAGACTGTGGAAGTGGGCAGTAAAGCAGCAGAAGCTGGACTCAAGCGTGGAGATCAGGTAAAAAAAAGGAACAAAGCTCATTCTTGTAATGAATTTTTACCTTGCTTCAACCAGTTGTGCTGTCAACAAAAAGGTGATGCTGGTTACTCAGAGCAAACAACTGGCTGGTAGTCTGTTGTGAATGCCACAGTTCAGCTTCAATTGGCAAGTGTTAGATGAGTTTCTAGTAAATAGCTGGAATGTACTTAACTATTTTAAAATCAAACTGGGTAAAGAAACCCAAGTTGTGGTTATTTTAGGCAACTTTCTGATCAGAAGTATGGTTAAAGCCATCAGATTGTTTTGTTGGATTGAACAGGTAGTCCAGAGAAGTTGTGGAGGCTTCAAGTCTGGAAGTACACTGGGTGTCAGGGGGAAATTCTTTGCAGTGAGGGTAGTATAAGACATTGGAATAGGTTGCCCAGGAAGGTTGTGGATGACCCTTCCCTGGAGGTGTTCAAGGCCAGGTTGGATGAGGCCTTGAGCAACCTGAGCTGCTGGAAGGTGGCCCTGCCCATGGCAGAGTGGGGTTGGAACTGGATGATCAGTAAGGTCCATTCCAGCCCAAACCGTTTAATGAATCTGATTCCCACCAGGTGTGAATCATTCCAGTTCACTGAGGCTGGTGGAGCAGTAGCAGTTCACACCAGCTGAAGATGCAGGCTTTGATGTAGTATCAGCTCTACCACGATCCACCACTTTTGCATCAGTTCTTGACTCCAAGAATGTCTTTTTAGCACAGAAAATAAGTCTGTGTAACACATTTGTCAGGTAAAATGGAGCTCCTGGCATGTTTGCAGGATATCTTTTCACTGGCATGATTAAAATAGTTGGTTTACAGTGAATGTTTTCATTCTGTAACTGCTCTGAAGGGGATCAGATAGCTTCTGGAAAGTTCTTTGTGTTGCTTGGATTATCACCTTTGTAAGCCTGTCAAACCAGGTGTTCTGAAAGTCCATTTTTTGTTTCTTCTTGAAGATAATGGAAGTAAATGGGCAGAATTTTGAGAACATTACCTATGCAAAAGCTCTGGAAATCCTAAGGAACAACACTCATCTCTCCATTACTGTAAAAACAAACATTTTTGGTGAGTAGGCTTTTATGGATGCTGTTATTTAATGGATGTAAATGTAAAACTCCACTCTTTTGTGCTTTACAAGTGCAATAAAATCCACTCCTCTCCCCACCGTCTTTTCCCCAACATGCTCTAAGAGTGAAAATTTGTGCAGAAGTCCCCTCCTTGTGCCTCCATTTGCTCAGATAAAGTCCCTGTGTGCCAAAGGCTGCATGCTGAGTGGCACCAAGCCAGCACAGGCAGCTCTTCACTCCCTGAGAAATCCTCAAATGACTGTTTAAGCAGCTTTAGTGTCCCTCCATGCGATATGGCTGATCCAGAGCCAAAGGATCTGGGCCAAAATATTTTCTGCCAAGAAACAGCAAAAAAAGAAAACAACCCAAAGTCAAACTGGGCTTTTGTAAAACTTTTTTTCTGATGGTTGTAAGAGTGATAGGAGAAGTTGCCTTTATGCCTGATGTTGGAAAGGGGATATAAAACATGGAATGGCTTATAAATGTTGGCTTTTAATTGTCAGAGTGAATATAAACACATAAATACCTCTTTAAAATCCCAGTCAAATCAGCTGTTCCTTTTCCATAATCCTGTTCAGACAACAAAATAACTACAGCTACAGAAAGAATGAGACTGTGCATGAGACAGCTCTTTCCTCTGGAGTTGTATCCAAGACTTTCTGAGGCTTTCCTTCTCTTATTTTCTTCCTCCAGTTGTCTGCCCTCGTTCCCTATCGATTTACTTTGCAATCATCATTTTCTGTTATCACTCTGCAGGTAAAAATGTGTCCAAGATCCTAGCAGCTCCTTAGCAGCATAATTCCCCCAAAAGCACTTAATTGGGTGGTCTGGTCTGATGTGAAATGGCATGAAATAAAGCATAACTGTAGCTGAGACAGTGTCAGATCATTCATATGCATTATAAATGTAAGCAATGCACATTTACAAGTGAGTTCTAATCTTTTCCTGCTAGCTGATACAATTTCAAGGTGATTTTGCTGTTGAATTTGAATAAATTCATGTCTGGAAGCTTCTTTATATATTTTTTTTTCCAACAGTGGTACTTCTTATACTTCTTTTTAATTGAGTGCTGACAATGAACAATTCCCTTTCTTATGTTTGAATGTATTCTGTGAAGGTTTGGAGCCTTAGAATTCATTATATAACAGAAAAATGTGATTTGATTGGATCTCTCTGCAGAAAGTCCTGGTTACCTTGTTCATGGGCCTAATCTTAGGTAATTTGCTCTGTATCTGAGTAATTTGCTCTGCATTTTCCCACTATCATCATGTCTTCAACAGAAAATACCGAAGTTCTGACTTGAGTGATTTTAAAAGGTTGTTAAAAGCTCTTTACAAAACACTTTTTTATTGATAAACTAATTGGAGCAATTAATTTTCACCTTTTATGTGTGGGAAGAAACATAAAGAACTCAAATTCCATCTTTTCTGTGGAATTACTTCTCTGGCAGTGTCAGTGTTGGTAATAAACTGGCTCAGCTTGATAACTGCAATAGGAAATTTGATGCAGCTTCTGTTCAGTAATATTACTAAAAGGAAACAAAGGCAGTTTTGGAAACTGTCAGTCTGTCTGGAAGTTATTTTTGAGGAAGCAGCTGCACTCCATTACCTAGAAGATGCAGACCAAAAAAGTCAATAAATACATAGAGCTGATGGCTGTGAAAGCAGTGTTTCACAGCATCCCCCCAATGCCAGCATGCTGGGGGTTGGAAGAGACCTCTGGACATCAGCCAGTCCAACCCCACTGCTACAGCAGGGGCACCCACAGCAGCTTGCCCAGGATCACAATGTCCAGATGGGATTGGAATCTCTACACAGAAAGAGACTCCACAACCTCTCTGGGCAGCCTGCTTCAGGGCTTTAGCATCCTTGCACCAAAGGAGTTTTTCCTCCTGTTCAGATGGAACCTCCTGGGTTCCAATTTGTGCCCATTGTCCCTTGTTCTGTCTCTGGACACCACTGAGAAGTGTCTGCCCCCATCTTCTTGTCCCCCACCCTTTATCTCTTACCGAGCATTGCTCAGATCCCCTCTGGGGCTGCTCTTCCCCAGGCTCTCAGCCTTTCCTCCTCACAGAGATCCTGTAGTCCCCTCAGCATCTTCATAGCTTCCACTGGACTCTCCAGTAGTTTCCTGTCTCTCTTAAAGTGGAGAGCCCACCTCCTTGTTCTGTATCCCATAATGGTAAGCTATGTCTGTTAGATGTGCTGCCATTTGTGCTGATTTCTGCAGCGGCTGGGAGAACTCTGCCGTGCAGGGTGTTTGATAGTTTCATTGAACAATTTAGGAGTTAGCCTTTCTACTGAGATAACCAAGAGCAAAACTGACAGGGGATAAGCCCCAGTTTAAAATGCAGTGTGCTGCCTCGTTTGGAACTCTTTGGTTCACTTTTCCAGAAGGGATATGGGGAAGGAAAAGGCTTGAAGGGAAAGATGAACTCACTGTACAGTTTTACACGTGGGAAGGTGAATCAACAACAATTCTGTCTTCTCTTGCAGTGTTTAAGGAGCTGCTCTGCAGGATAGGCCAGGAGAAAAATGGAATTCCACATATCCCAAAAATTGCAGAAAAGAAAACCAACCGCTATTCCATCCCAGATATGCCTGGAGATGTGGAACAGATGTTTCCCCGTGAAAAAGGAAACAAGAAACTGAAAGCAAACACTGTGTCTGGCGGCAGAAACAGAATCAGGAAGATCTTAGACAAGACACGCTTCAGCATCTTGCCTCCAAAGCTGTTCAGGTTTGTCAGGCTCTGCTGGTCAGAAATTGTTGGTTCCCCAGTAAGATGTCATGTTTTAGTTGCTTAGAATCCTCAGTCTTGGTGTGGTTTGGCTTGTTATGAAAATACAGCAAATCCTAGAAGCTTGAAAAGGACCTTCAAGATTGAATCCAACCAAATCTGACCCCTAAGTGCAGAACAAGACCAAAAACATCTTTTCTCTCCCAACAAATCCTTTCAAATACACTTTTTCCTCTGTCCTTGTTTTGAAAGCCATCTACAACATGTTACTAAAACATCTGAGTGCCATCATATGGTGGTGATCAGAGGGCTAGAGCACTTCTAGGACAGGCTGAAGGAGTTGTGTCTGTTCAGCCCCGAGAAGAGAAGGCTCTGGGGAGACCTTAGAGCAGCCTTCCACTACTTGAAGGAAGCTACAGGAAAGCTGAGGAGGGACAAAAAAGAATCTGTGGTAACAGGACAAGCAACAGTGGGGACAGGCTGAGAGAGTTGGAGCTGTTCAGCTTGGAGAAGGCTCCAGGCAAGACCTTAGTGCAGCGTTTCGGTACCTGAAGGGGGCTACAGGGGAGCCTGGGAGAGACTTGCAGTGATAGGGCAAGAAGGAATGGATTGAAACTTGAGGAAGGCAGATCGAGACTGAAGATTAGGGAGAAATTCTTTACTCTGAGAGTGGTGAGGCACAGAAACAGGTTGCCCAGACAAGTTGTGGACACTTCATCTGTGGAAGTGTTTAAGACCAGGCTGGATGAGGCTTTGAACAGCCTGATCTATCAGGAGGTGTCCCTGCCTGTGTCAGGGTGTTTGGAACTAGACAATCCTTAATGTTCCTTCCAACCCATTCTATGATCATTTGCCTTCGTTGCCCTCACCCGGGCGGCTTCGTGCGCCCCACTGACCCGCTGCTGTTTTGCAGTGACGGCAGCGTCAGCCAGTCGCAGGACGACAGCATCGTGGGGACGCGGCAGTGCCGCCACAGCCTGGCCATCATGCCTATCCCAGGAACGCTCTCGTCCAGCAGCCCAGACCTGCTGCAGCCCACCACCAGCATTCTGGATTTCTCCAATCCTTCAGGTAAGCCAGCAGCTTCAGCTTCATTTACAGGGCGATGCCGAGAGGGAAAAATCCCATCTTATCCCAGCGTCAAACACGCTGAGAGCCGTTCCCTGCTCGTCTTGTGACTCTAACAGCACCAAACTGGAGTTTCACTGAAAATCCAAACTGCCTGAACCTCTCTTCCCTGATTGCTTGGAATGTGACACTCAGCTTGTTTTTACAAAGAGATGGATTTTGCCACCTCCTTGATTTACTGGAGTGTACCAGAGCAGATTGTCCTTGTGTGAACCTTCCTCTTGTCATCTCTTCCCAGTACCGATGCTCTTGGTGATTTGACTTGTTCATCCACCACCTTTAAATGTATGTTTCAAGCAGTGTTTTGGACAGACTAGGGCTGCCATGGTAGCAAGGTAGTGATACTGATGTCTCATATCTCACAAACGTGGATATTCAGCTGTACAGAAGAAATCAAAAAGGTTTTGAGATGTGCAGTCTGTGCTCTCCTTGCTGTTGCTGTAGGAGTACATTTCTGGGTGGCTGCAGGAGGCATTTGTTGTTATACACAGCTGCCTGTAAACATGTCAAGTCAGAATCATGGCTTTCCATTTCAAGTGTAAGTTCAGTGCCTAATTACATGCTCTGTAAAGTGCCTCGTGGCTTATTTTTATGTAAACTTGCAGATTTCCCCTTTAAAAGGGATGCATAGAGATAGATCCTATCGAGTGCATAAACATCCACAGCAGTTAAGTTCTCTTTTTGCTGCCAAGCCAGGTTCTTGCTGGCTGCCTGAGAGCTGCACATGTGTTCTGGGAGGATCTTTACTTAATACTGCACCACTTACTGCAGAATATGAAATGTTGGTAACTAGTCCTTCTTACCTTTAAGTTCACTATAAGGAATCCAGTGTCATTTGGAATGGCAGGGAAAAGCAAATTATTTATTCAGTGCACTGCATACACTTGCTAAGTTTTGTAAGCATCTAAATCTTGATTTGGTGTTGACAGAGTTGTTTTTTTTTTCCTTCTGTTTGTTGTTTTTATTCCTGCTGGCAGCTGTTGGGTTTTACTGTAAGTATCCTGATGTATGGCATCTGCAGACCTTAATTTTGCATGGCTTGCCTCTTAAACTTAACACTTCCATCCCTTGCATTGATGTAATTCTTACTATGAGGGCATTAAGTAATTCTGTGCCCTACAGTTTTCCCTTTGATGAACCAAATCCATCAGTTCTCATCATGGGTACTGTACTCAGGCTGAGATTTTATTGCCACTTCTGCCACCAACAGAGAATGACCTTTGGCAGGTTACTTTGCCTCTCTCCGACCTTGACTTAATGGATTGAAGCTGCTTTTACATCCCTCTTATAGAAACTGAAAGTTTAAGTTATGACATAGCCTGACATTTAATTTCTTCTTTTGTTGAAGTTTAGAACTAAAATTACATGCATGCAAACATGAAACTTGATTTGTGTTGGCATCAGAACCTGGATAATGCATAAGAAGATAATTTTAATTAACATTTACTTGCTTAAAAGCAAAAGACCTGGAGGACAGACATGTGCTTGCAATGTGTTTCCCTCAGCTGTCACAAGATACCTGCATTTTGATTGCATGGTGGTTCTTTTTTCTTTCCCTCTCTCCTTCTCCCCCTCTCCCCTCAGTGACATTTCATTTGTTGGTTTTATACTTTGAATGTGCTTTGATTTCTAGATCTGTTTGATATCAAGGTGTAGATGTTTGCCTCTCCTCTTGATCTGTTAGGCTTTTATGAGTGCAAGCGTTTCCCAAATTGCCCAGTGTGTCGTTTTCAACACTTTTCACTCTGAAATGAGTGCATAATACTTACTTTTAGCTTTTATTGCCCCCCAAGAAGCTTTTTCTAATTCAGCTAGTCCCCAGCTATTGGTGAGCCCATTCTGATAACGTGGTGGTCATAATAATGACACTGTTAGAATAGTTTTCAGTCAGATATATTTTTTAATACCTTGTTCCCTTCCATCTTCAAATTTATTGTCAGCTGATAGTGAAGCTTTCCTTTTTCCAGCAAGCAAAACCATCAGATGTTAGGTCTTAAATTACCTGCTTACTTTTTGCTCTGAGATTCCTACTGCTTACCCTCCATGACACCATTAAGCCCTAATGGAAGGAAAAGTAACCCCCAGGTCACTGCCATGTTAAGACAGATCTTAATTTCTTCCCTAAGCAGTGGGTTTTGAGAGAACAAAATAAGTGCATAGGTGATAGGGTAAGCAAATTGTAGAAGGTGTTGCTGGAAGGAGCTGGGTGCCCAGACCAGGAGATGATTCCCCTTCATTCCCTCTCTGATCCCCAGTGCTCCAGGGGCTCTCTGGTGACATGTCACATCCCTCCATCCACAGGTTTGGCTCTTACTGCTGAGGCTGTTAAAGGCTGGTCAGATAGCAGTGAGAGAGAGGTGAAGGGCTGGGAGGTGGTGCTGTAACAACAGCCCTTTGTGTCTCTCACTGGGACTCTCTGGTGTGGCAGCTAATGGCACATCAACCTCTGAGGTGGCTTTCCAGCAGCTTCATGATCTGAAGGGGTGGCTGAGGGCTCGGTGAGATCCTCCCACCTTTTCAGAACTGCAGAAAACTTGTGAGGTTTTACTCTTCAGAGTTGAGTGTGGGGAAGAACTCTGCTCTCCTGACTTTTAAATCAGTGACCACTCTGACTCTTGATTATTTTTCCCCCCCTAATCAGTTTTATTTTGAAAACCAAGCCTTCTGTAATAACTCATGGAGCAAATAATTTTCAATCATCAAGCTGTAGATTAAACATGTGCTTCTTTAGATATTTATTTCCTGCTGTAGGCTGCTGTGGATAAAGCTGTTCTCTAGTGCATTTATAATACATAAAATGTGCTATAAATAAGTACAGTAGCCAAAGAATTAACTGCTGGCAGCAGCTTTGTTCCTTCAGGGTGACAGAGTGAGTGTAAAAGCTTACATCTACTTATGGGAGCAACCAAATCTCCTTTCTCCTTCACATCTTCCCACCCACAGCCTATCCATGCATGTTTACAGCTTCCCGTCCCTAGGGTGTCCTGGCACACAGCATGAGCCTGGCCCTTGCAAAGGCACAAGAGGCAAAGAAGGAATGATTCTGCCCAAGTTTGGGACGTGCTGAGAAGGGCAATGTACAGCTTAGCAATCAGAGAATCACAGAATGAGAGGGTACAAAGAGACCTCTGGAGATCATTGAGTCCAACCCCCCTGCCGGAGCAGGATCACCTAGGACAGGTCACATAGGAGTGCGTCCAGACAGGGCTTGAAAGTCTCCAGAGAAGGAGACTCCATCATCTCTCTGGTCAGCCTGCTCCAAGGCTCCAGCACCTTCACAGGAAAGAATTTTTTCCTCATGTTGAGGTGGAACCTCCTAGGCTATTTTAATGGCTACTTTTAAGTCCAGCATGGCTCTTTTTTTGTCTTGCTGCCTGTTTTTTGCTTTCTGTCTCTCCACAAGACAGGAAGTGACCTGGTGTAAGAAGCAATCCATCCCTGAAGGGTGTTACTCTGTTCTTTTAGATATTCCAGATCAAGTCATACGAGTTTTCAAAGCAGATCAGCAGAGCTGTTACATCATCATCAGCAAAGACACTACAGCAAAAGAAGTGGTGAGCCATGCTGTCCACGAGTTCAACCTGACAGGAGCCCCGGACACCTACTCCTTGTGTGAGGTGTCTGTCAGCCCCGAGGGAGTCATCAAACAGAGGAGGCTCCCAGATCAGTTCTCCAAACTGGCTGACAGGATCCAACTCAATGGAAGGTAAATGCCAATTGTTGTGTTTTAGTTTGGATGTATTTGACTTTTAGGAGTCAAACATCCAAAGAATCATCATGGAGGGTTGCTTTAATCATAGAATCATAGAATCAACCAGGTTGGAAGAGACCTCCAAGCTCATCCAGTCCAACCTAGCACCCAGCCCTGTCCAGTTAACCAAACCATGGCACTAAGTGCCCCAGCCAGGCTTTTCTTCAACACCTCCAGGCACGGTGACTCCACCACCTCCCTGGACAGCCCATTCCAATGCCAGTCACTCTCTCTGGTAAGAACTTCCTCCTAACATCCAGCCCAGACCTCCGCTGGCACAACTTGAGACTGTGTCCCCTTCTTCTGTTGCTGGCTGCCTGGCAGAAGAGCCCAACCCCACCTGGCTGCAGCCTCCCTCCTTCAGGTAGTTGTAGAGAGCAATGAGGTCTGCCCTGAGCCTCCTCTTCTGCAGGCTGCACACCCCCAGCTCCCTCAGCCTCCCCTCACATGGCTGTGCTCCAGGCCCCTCACCAGCTTCATCACCCTTCTCTGGACACCTTCCAATATCTCAACATGGAACTAGACAGCTGTCTATTAGAACTAGTAAGTGTTAGTGACTTACAGAATCCCAGCATGGTGGAGGTTGGAAGGGACCTGTGCAGATCAGCCAGTCCAACCCCACTGCTAATGCAGTAGCACCCACAGCAGCTTGCCCAGGATCACAGTGTCCTGGTGGGTTTGGAAGATCTCCAGAGAAGGAGACCCCAGAGCCCTTCTGGGCAGCCTGCTCCAGGGCCCCAGCACCCCTACACTAAAGTTTCTCCTCCTGTTCAGGTGGAACTTCCTGTCTCTGCTGTAATTTCCTGTCTCTTTTGGATTAGGGAGCCCAGAACTGGACCCAGTCCTCCAGCTGTTACCTCACTAGTGCAGAGTAGAAGAAGAGAACCTCTCTCAACCCAATGGCCACACACTTCTTGATGCACCCAGGGACACCATTAGTCTTCCTGGCCATGGGGGCACATTGCTGGCTCACAGGGAATTCATTGTCCATCAACACTCTCAGGTCCTTCTCCACAGAGCCGCTTTCTAGTAGGTCAGCCCTCACCTGTACTGGTGCAGGAGCTTATCCTCTGCAGGTACAGGACCCTATATTTGCCCCTTGTTGAACTCAGTGAGATTCTTCTCTGCCCATCTCTCTGGTCTGGCCAGGTCTCACCCAATGCTAGCACAGCCTGAGGTGGGTGTCAGCAGCTCCTCCCAGTCTGGTATCACCAGCAAACTGGCTAAGGGTACACATTGTCCTTCATCCAGGTTATTGATGAAGATGTCAAACAAGATCCCTTCCTTTTCCTCTTTACTTCTTTATTTCACCCCCCTCTTCTACACCCAAGAAAACCCTCCCCAAGACTACATCCAGCTTGCTTGATGACAACTCAATTGAGCAGATCAGTTTAATTTACATAGTGGCTTACTCTTAGCAAGGAAAAAGATGTATTTATTCTGACACCTCTCACGTAGCTCAGGACTACACCATGCAATTAATTCCTTTCTCAGTGATGTCACATTGCAGTGAACCAGTGCTAACCTTCCATTTTTTATGTAAACTGTTGTGAATGTTTCTGAAACGTTAAGTGCTTTGCTTTTATTTGATGACCTGATCCATACCAGAAGGAAGTTTATTAAATAAAGAATTCTTTAAACTTCTTTGCTAGGCAACAGGGGGAATTTATGAGGAATAACCTTGGGTATATCTGAAAGTGATCTGCTTGGGACCGTGGAAATGAATTTTCCAGATACATTTTCATTTCCTGAATCCTCTGTGCTTTCTGTAAATATTAATATGCCACACTAAATATATGTAAGAATCCACACTGAGTTTGTGTAAGAAATGGAGAAATATATTAACAAGAGATTTCTCAGGACTAATGTGTATTTAAAGTGTTATTTCACTGCTGTATTTGCAAAGGGAGAAGTGACCTTTTCCCAAAGGTGAAAGCTGCAGCGTGTTACAGCCACAGAACAGAAGGCATTAGCAAAGAGGTGGATTAAACCAGCTCTTGAAGTGTTCTTCTGCTTCAGTAACGCTGGTATTTTGTGCTAGCTAAAGTGCAAGGTTATGCTGCCCCTTCTTTCTGCTCCTTTCTACTCCCTTTTCCTCTGGGTTGTCAACAGCAACGTGGCAGCACTCTCTCGTAAACACCCCTCCGGTGTCACCAATGTCCGCGTTGATTGGTGTAGTTCAATGTCTTTGCGCTCACAAAGCCTCTGAAGAGCGTCGCTAACGTTTCATTGTGACTCCATTATTCTTTAGGTACTATCTAAAAAACAATATGGAGACAGAGACCTTATGCTCAGATGAGGATGCTCAAGAACTCCTGAGAGAAAGCCAAATTTCCCTCCTCCAGCTGAGCACCATCGAGGTGGCCACTCAGCTTTCCATGAGGGACTTTGAGTTGTTTCGCAACATCGAGCCGACCGAGTACATCGATGACCTTTATAAGCTGGACTCCAAAACGGGGAACGCTCACCTGAAACAGTTTGAGGATGTCATAAATCAAGAGACCTTCTGGGTTGCCATGGAAATTTTAGCAGAGCCCAACCAGCTGAAGAGGATGAAGATCATTAAGCATTTCATTAAAATTGCCCTCCACTGCCGAGAATGCAAGAACTTCAACTCCATGTTCGCCGTCATAAGGTAAAAACTCTTCCCGGCTGTCAGGTCTGGTTTGTGCTGCCAAAGGCAATTTTGGGAATCAAAATGGAAACAAAAAAAGCTGTATCCTGAAGAGATCACCCATGGTTTGAGGGAACTGCCAAGCTTTTCAAAAGCCAGGCTGTGTACAAACGGCTGTGTTGTCACCACAATTCCTACCCTTCTCAACCTCCCAAGTTCAGTGTGCGGCGGGTGATGCGACTGTCTCTTCCATACCCATTACCTAGCAGGAAAGAGAAGATTTGGCCAAAACCACTCTTTAATTGGTGAATTTCAGAAATCTGCTGTCATTTTCCCTCATGCTGGCACCCAGTTTCCCTTCTTCTTTCAGTCCTTGTTGCTTTCTTTCGACATGCACTGAGTCATATATGTGATGAGGAGATTATTGTATTTCTTCCTTTCATTGTAAGGACTTCCTCAAATCGCTTTTGGTTTAGTTTATTTGTCCTTTTTATTCTTTCCTGTCACCTGCTTGCTTCTCTTTTTCTTTTTTTGTTATTATTTTTTTAATTTTTATGAGAGTTTTCTGACTTATAGCAGGCACTGCTACTTTAACAGCAGGAGTTTAGCATTTTCTTTACTGGCAGTTTTCTTGCATCCTGGTTTTAGAGAGTCAGAATAGAATCATAGAGTCATTTTGGTTGGAAAAGATCTTTTAAGATCTAGTCCAACTGTTATCTAGTTTGACCAAGTCTGGTGCTAAACAATGTCCCTCAGCACCTCATAGAATCGTAGAATTAACCAGGTTGGAAAAGACCTCCAAGCTCATCCAGTCCAACCTAGCACCCAGCCCTAGCCAGTCATCTAGACCATGGCACTAAATGCCCCATCCAGTATTCTCTTGGACACCCCCAGGGATGATGACTCCACTACCTCCTTGGGCAGCCCATTCCAATGCCAATCACTCTCTCTGCCAACAACTTCCTCCTAACATCCAGCCTAGACCTTCCCTGGCACAACTTGAGACTGTGTCCCCTTGTTCTGGTGCTGGTTGCCTGGCAGAAGAGCCCAACCTCACCTGTCTACAACCTCCCTTCAGGTAGTTGTAGAGAGCAGTGAGGTCTGCTCCTCTTATCCAGGCTGCACACCCCCAGCTCCCTCAGCCTCTCCTCACAGGGCTGTGCTCCAGGCCTCTCACCAGCTTCAAACACTCTAAATCATGTCCCTCAGCACCACATCTCCGGGGCTCAAAACCATGCCCCTCAGCACCACATCTCCACGGCTTTTCAGTCCCTCAAGGGATGGAGATTCCACCACAGCCCTGGGCAGCCTGTTCCAGGGCCTGACAACCCTTTTGAGGAGAAGTTGTTCCTCATGTCCAGCCTTAATCTCCCCTGGTGCAACTTGAGGGTGTTTCCTCTTGTCTTTTACTTAAAAACAAGAAAAAAGGTGCTGTGGTTCATGAGGCAAAGATCTATTTTCATGCTGTATCCCAAAAGATAATGAAAATACTGTTTTAGAGTATTTTCTTCATGTCTAGCCAGTTTATCAAATGGTTTTGACTCCTCTTTAGTCATACATTGAAGAACTCATGAATTCCCTTAAAAGATGCTGAGAAACCATTGGGGCTGTGGCTTCTCATTACACGGTGAATACTGAAGCTAATTCCTGTATTCTGCTCTCTAATTTCTCATGGCTTATTGTAAGTGGAGAAACAACTCTTCCTGCTTCTCAGTTTGGTCTAATCAGGCCATGGCTGCAGTAGTTAAAAAGGAAAAAAAAAAAAGGCACATAAATTAGCTTTTGTTTTACCCTTATTTCCAGGGGAATATGTTTTTCTGAGCATATGCCATGGGGATTCTCTTCTTTGCCTTGCCCTGCACTGCATATCAATAGGTGCCATATGTTCCATGAAATGGGCAGAGAAACCTTCCTAATGCTGCATGTGAAAGAGAAGCTGTAGGGTGACATATGTTGAATCTTCCATGTGAGAGAAGGCTTTGTTTGTGGTTTGACAATAGCAAGGAGAGGGATCTGCATAAAATAAAGTGAAATAAACACAAGATCAGTTTTTGAACCAGCAAATTCAGTAATGCTGTGATGGTGGATTTACCGATGAATGCTGGAGAGTGTCACTTGCCAGTTGTGCAGCTACAAGCAGAGTATCTTGAGCAAGGGTTATGACAGATTATGATGGGTTGATTTCATTTATTGCAATTATTACATGCAACTAATTCTGGATAATTTTTACTTAATAAGAATGAGGGTACATGAACAAGTTCTCACACATCTTTTGCTTTGAATTCTCAGGCTGTTGGTTCTAGTTTACTCCAATGATGCTCCTCTGAGGATTGGCCACTTTTGCTTGAGATAAGCTCTGTGCTGTTCTCACTTCCTGCTGTCACCCATTAATTTTCAGGTGGAACTTTCTGGGTTCCAGTTTATGCCCATTTTCCCTTGCCCTGTCACTGGGCATCACCAAAGAGTCCAGCCCCATCCTCTTGCCCTCCACCCTTCAGCTCTTGCACTGAGAAGCTCCCCTCTCAGGCTGCTCTTCTCCAGGCTCAACAGCCCCAGGGCCCTCAGCCTTTTCTCCTCCAGTTCCCTAAGCATCTTTACAGATGCTCAGGGAAATTTCTCCAGTAATTCCCTGTCTCACTTGAGCTGGGGAGTCCAGAACTGGACCCTGTCTTCTCGCTGTGGCCTCACTAAGGCAGAGAAGAGGGGGTGGAGAACCTCCCTTGACCTGCTGGTTGACTGCACTCTTCTTCATGTCCCCCCCCAGATACCAATGGCCTCCTTGGCCACAGGAGTGGCCATGGTGAACTTGTTCTCCAAGCTAATAATGACATGTCTCTGCTTTCCAGTGGGTTAAACCTAGCTCCAGTAGCACGTCTCAGAGGCACGTGGGAAAAGCTCCCAAGCAAGTATGAGAAGCACCTCAGAGACCTTCAAGATCTTTTTGATCCATCTCGAAACATGGCGAAATACCGCAACATCCTCAGCAGCCAGAGCATGCAGCCACCAATTATTCCACTCTTCCCTGTTGTCAAGAAGGACATCACATTTCTGCACGAAGGTAATGGCAGGCAGAAATAAGAAACTCAGCACTGAAGGTGCTTTGGCTCCTTTTTCATCGCTCCGTGATTCACCCAGTGTCTAAAAGGAGCTACCACCAGTGGGATGCTTTTGATTTGTCCTTTGCTAGAAGTAAAACGAAGCAGAGCTCAGATTGTATAATGGAAGAGGCTGCTCCTGGGCAAAAAGCAGGAGTTAAATGCATGGTTTGAATGTTTTATAAGCAATGTTAAACCTCCATCAGCTGCCCTGAGGTTTAGGGTGGAGAATAGTTGAGTGCTATCTGATAGTCATGCTACTTCCAATGTATTTCTCTTATGAAAACTTGTTGCTGGAATGTTTGGAGGGTTTTGTTCCATGTTGTGGCTTCCAGACAGCTCTGCTGTCACACCTTCTACTCTTGCTTGCAGTGTTTTGAAGGGGTTTTGTTTAATCATCTCCATTTTGTTCCTTTTACACAAAGCTCTGTTCACAATCCAAGCTAACGTTAAGCATTCCTAAGTACACCCAATTCTTGGTTGTGATGTTTCAGAGCTATCTGAACTTATTTCAGGATCATAGAATCATAGAACTGTTGTGGTTGGAAAAGACCTCTAAGATCATCAGGTCCAACCATTGACCTAGCACGCTGATGTCAGTTCTGTGTTTGTATTAGCATCTATGGCAGTGAACTTGGACATAGTTCATTTATTGCCTTGTTCTCCTACTAGTTACTTTAGGAGTAGATTCACAAGAGCAATACTGGGCAGTCTGAGTGAGACTCACTTCTGCCAGTTTCTCATTTTCTTGCTGTTTTCATAGAATTACAGAATGGTTTGAATTGGAAGGGACCTCGAAGATTACCTAGTTCCACTCCCCTGCCATGGGCAGGGACATCTGTCACTAGCCCAGGTTGCTCAAGGCGCTGTCCAGCCTAGCCTTGAACACCTCCAGGGAGGGGGCACCCACAACCTCCTTGGGCAATCTGCTCCAGTGTCTCGCCACCCTCACTGGAAAGAATTTCTTCCTAATCTCCAGTCTAAATCTGCCCTCCTCAAGCTTCAATCCATTCCCATTTTGCCCTATCGCTACAAGCCCATGTAAAAAGTCCCATCCCAGTTTTCTTGTAGCCCCCCTTCAGGTACTGGAAGGCCACTGTAAAGCAGGTTTATGACTGGAGGAGAAGGAAGGAGGACCTAGAAACACCTTGCCTGTCGAAAACATTTCTGACTCTCTTTTTTCCCTCTGTTTGTGTTTCCATTCTGCAGGAAATGACTCTAAAGTGGATGGCCTGGTGAATTTTGAGAAACTCAGAATGATTGCCAAAGAAATCCGCCAAGTTGTCAGGATGACCTCAGCAAACATGGACCCAGCTGTGATGTTCAGGCAAAGGTCAGCAATTTAGCAAGCTGGTAGGATTGAAGGTGTCTCAGAGCGGGCAGGGATCTGGGGTTGTGTCTGCATCGTTAATACTTCATTGTATAACTTCCCATTGACATCTCCCATCAGAACCATCATCTTTATCAAATTAGGGCAATGCAATCAGTGATCCCAAAAGCTGCTTCTAATGACACCTAAACCAATTTGTTGTCTTTAAACAGCAGAGAAGAATGGCTTCTGCTTGTGATTATTCATATTTTTGCTAAATAAAATGTCAGTGTCAGCAGAGTTTTGAGAGAGATGAGGAGAAAATCATACATAAAAACACCTAAATCAACTATGTATAAAGCTGAAATGTTGCTTCAAAACCAACCCAAACCCTGCTGATAACATCTTAAACCCAAACAAAACATTTTTGATGTGTTCTAAGCACAGCTTGCTCCACCTATGAAACATTTGATATGTTCAGGCTGTGAGCAGGTGGAGGATGTTGTCTGTTTTTCATTGTGATTTTTTCCCTGATGCATAATATCATCAGAGTCTGTGTTAGCTAACTGCAGAATAAAAACACCACAGCTTCTAATCTGGTGCTGATTAACTCTAGATTATATTTAGTGCAACTGAATAATTTCCTGCATCTGTTTGCTGAGCTAAAAGCATCAACAATTCCATTGTGTCCTTGCAGAGCCATGATGCCTGCAGATCCTGGCCAAGAAAGGGCTGTTGTCCTGCCCTTCCACCATCAGTTTGCCTCTTGAACTGATGGGCCAGACAAAAACCCTTCAGGACTGAATTCAGGGGATAGTTGGTGACAAGATGATCACAGAATCATAAAATGGATTAGTTTGGAAGAGACCTCTAAAGGTCATCTAGTCCAACCTCCTGGCATGATGGCCTGTGCCGAGTCACTGCATGGTTTCTCGTTCACAAAACAACAGAATGGTCTCTTGAGCTGTCTTGCAGGTGTGTGTTCTAGCAGTAGAGGTCCCTCAGCACACCATGGAGTGAGCAGAGCACAGAGGGAGGGAGCTTAGCAGGCGGTTGCTTGGTTGAATTGTGTATTGTGCTAGCCCTGATTAAATCCCTGTTGAAAGCTCAGCTGGGCAGCTGGAAATCTCTTGGGTTTATGAATTCACAGAATCCCAGAATAGTGGGAGTTGGAAGTGATCTCTGGAGATCACCCAGTCCAACACCTCTACTAAAGCAGGGTCATCCAGAATAGGTTGCCTAGGATCACAATGTCCAGCTGAGTTTGGAATCTCTCCAGAGAAGGAGACTCCACAACCTGCTCCAGGGGTTCTAGCACCCTCGCACCAAAGAAGTTTCTCCTTGTCTTCAGATGAAACCTCATGTGTTTTCTGCCCCTTGTCCTATTTCTTGGCACCATTGGAAGTCTGGCCTCATTCTCTTGCCCCCCACCCTTTAGCTCTTGCTGAGCATTGATCACATCCCCTCTGGGGCTGCTCTTCTCCAGTCTCAACTGCTCCAGGGCTTTCAGCCGATGCTCCAGGCCCCTCAGCATCTTTGCAGCCTCCACTAGTCTCTATCCTGTTGTTTCCCTTGGACTGGGGAGCCCAAACTGGGGCACAAAACTCCAGCTGTGGCTTCACTAGGGCTGAGTAGAGGGGTAGAACTTCCCTGGACCTGCTGGTTGTTGACATGTGTGCAGTGGAAGGCAATGGTGTGTGCAGGGATATCAAGTGTACATAAGAGTGTAGGGGGTTGGTTCCATGCAGTCTGCAGCGGTCAGGATCCTCAGACAGTCAAGAGCCCTGTCTGCTTTTTTGTTTTCAGGGTTGATTATCACTATGCTCTTTGTTTTAGAATTGGTCTAATCTGGTTTTGAGACAAAAATAGGAGCTGCCTTGTTCAGGTTATTTAAAGATGGATTAGTTTAAAAAGGAGATTCACCTTCACACTGTTGGATTTGAATTAGCAACATTTCCCTTTCAACATAAAGTTCTGATGCTGCTTACTGCTAAGTGATGGTTGCTTGTCAGAACCTTTGATATTCACAGACTAAATCAGTCTATAAATAAATTTCCCTGATGCCCCACATGCTTTCTGAGACCTAATGAAGCCTGATCATTAAATAAGTTTAAGAGTAAATAGTTACCTTTGTGTTTTTCAGCATTACAGAACAGGCTTTAATGACCATAATTCAAATTAGACATACTGCCATAAAATGCTTAGGCACCTAATCTTAGAGATAGTGCCAAAGATTAAAAGGCAACAATTCCCTGTTTTCACATTGTTTCTATTCATTTTCATTGCCTCTGGTGTTTGATCTATCAGTTTGTGTTCTGAAGCGCCCATAAATGCTTTTGAAGATGAAAAATGAACAAGAAGAGATGTGTGTTAGCGAGGACGTGAGACTTGCTAGCAACTTCATTAGCCATTAAATAGAGCACCTAGTTCTTCAGCATGCATTGGGCAGCTGGCCTTGTTTTCCAGCAGGAGAAAACAACATCTTCCAACTTGAATATTGATTTCTCATATGCTTGCTACAGCCCTAATGCAGAGAGTGAATTAATTGCATCACACTTTCTGCAAGGTGAATAAAATCAAAACCGACTTTGACTTCTGTGAGAGATACTTAACAGGAAAATTTAACCTGGGTTTGATGTATAGACTTAAGACCATTTTGACTTCTGTGAGGGATACTTAACAGGAAAATTTAACCTGGGTTTGATGTATAAAGTCACAGGTTAGACTTAAGACCATTCTGACTTCTGTGAGGGATACTTAACTGGAAAATTTAACCTGGGTTTGATGTATAAAGTCACAGGTTAGACTTAAGACCATTTTGACTTCTGTGAGGGATACTTAACAGGAAAATTTAACCTGGGTTTGATGTATAAAGTCACAGGTTAGACTTAAGACCATTCTGACTTCTGTGAGAAATACTTAACTGGAAAATTTAACCTGGGTTTGATGTATAAAGTCACAGGTTAGACTTAAGACCATTTTGACTTCTGTGAGAAATACTTAACAGGAAAATTTAACCTGGGTTTGATGCATAAAGTCACAGGTTAGACTTAAGACCATTTTGACTTCTGTGAGAAATACTTAACAGGAAAATTTAACCTGGATTTGATGCATAAAGTCACAGGTTAGACTTAAGACCATTCTGACTTCTGTGAGAGATACTTAACAGGAAAATTTAACCTGGGTTTGATGCATAAAGTCACAGGTTAGACTTAAGACCATTCTGACTTCTGTGAGAGATACTTAACAGGAAAATTTAACCTGGGTTTGATGTATAAAGTCACAGGTTAGACTTAAGACCAAAGAAAAAACTGATAGATGTTCTTCCATATCCATGATTCTGAGCAAGCCCTGCCCTTGCATTCCATTTGGACATTGTGTTAATGTTTGAGAAGAATTGTGCTGTATGGAAAGTTTTTCTTTTCTGTTCTTTCCTGTCTACATCTTTCTTCCTGACTCTCAACTGTTTTATTTTTTTTCCTGTGCTTTTCTGTTCAAATACATGCTTCAATGTATATGGCTCTTGCTTGCAGGAAGAAGAGGTGGAGAAGTTTGGGGTAAGTGTAGAGATGAATGCAACTAAGATAAATAAAGATTATGCAACTCTTAACATACTGCATCCTCCTCCTTAGTGCATGCATCTGAAATACAGCATGCATTTTATTAACCCTGCAATACCCAGTTTTTGGACCACAGGAGTAAGGGGTTACAGTCAACATTATACCGCAGCTATACAAATCCTGAGTTGCTTTTTGTGTACCAGATGAGTTGTTTGAGTTGTGGCTTCATGCTTAAAAATACAAATCCTGCTGGAAGGGAAAATCCAGAACTGGCATTTGAACATGTAACTGAAAAGTTTAAGCCACTTGGTGTTTTAAAGCACAAAGACACTTTGATTTTTGCGGTAATGGTACAGGAATTTCCTACCTGAAGTTTGAGTTCAAGCTTCAAAATATTTATTTTTAGTGTATGTTTGAAATGTGTCTCTCATTTCACACCCCAAAATCCCCAGTGATTTCACTGGAAGCCTCGGTTGTGCAAGGACTGAACAGTGAACTGACTGCAAATGTGCTGGCACTGACTGGCCCATAGCAGGGAGTTCCAGATGACATTGCAGCTGTAGTTTATCTCTTATGTGTGGTTTTGCCTATAAACTGTCATCTTTATACTTGAGTCTGAGTGCCAAACCTGAGACTTCTGCTAGACAAACTGGGGAGAGCAAGTTTGGCTACTGGTCCCTGATGGGAAAACAGCAAGATAGAATCACTCAAGTTGGGTTGGAAGGGACCTTAAAGACTCATAGATTGCTTTGGGTTGGAAGGGACCTTAAAAATCATCTAGTTCCAACCCCACTGTTGTGGGCAAGGACACTCCTCCAGGCCAAGTTGCTCAAGGCCTCATCCTACCTGGTCAGCCAAGACTATCTAGTTCAAGACATGGGTGTCCTTGGTGCAGGAGGCCTTGCCTGATGACACTGGGTAGCTGATAATCAACCACTCGCAGTGCAGCTCATGGGGACAAACGCCTGGGACTCAGGGGGACCCACTGTGATTTCTAACCTTTGGGAGTACCATGAACACAGATGAATAAGGAAGAGGAATTAAATTGCTTTAAAAAGCAAGTCCATAGTGGAAAGAAAAAGTGTGTAGCTAAGCAGTGAAGTCTTTCTCTCATTAAAAATGAACATTATGTGGTTCTCTGTTTCATTACATAGGCAGTGGATTAGTTCTTACCTGGAGGAGGCAGGAGAGGACACCTCTTGCTTTGAATAGATGTGAACCCATTGTGCCTTTTGCTGCTTCTTGGCTACAGTAGCATTATGTTTTCCTTAATTCAGCTATACATTTCTGCCATTTCTCAGGCTTCTGCTTTCTCTTTGATTTGTTTAACATCTGAAAACATTGCGGTCAGCTCTTTCCCACTCTTTCCTATTTTTCTAAGCTCAGTGTGCTCCATTCCCTGAACTTCCTCAAACAGTATGTTTCATTCTGAGTCCTTTTAGCTCTTCTGTGCTGGAGATTGTTTATTCTGCCACTTGTGATTCTATAAATGCATCCAAGATCTTTGTAAACAACTTTATAAAGAATTTTAGCCTTTTAAACTGAAGTTACTCGTTTTGACTGCTTAAAGAACCCCACACATAAACAGCTTTAAACAACTTTATTGACACTTTCACATGTAATGTAGGCAGTGATCTCCAATTAATAGTGAATGGATTAGAAGTGGTGTGGTCACAGGACTTTCACAGAATCACAGAAACATTCTGATTGGAAAAGCCATTCAGAATCACCAAGTCCAACGCTGCAAGGTGCATCCTAAACCATATCCCCAAGCACCACATCCAAATGGCTTTTAAACACATCCAGGGTTGGTGACTCCACCCCCTCCCTGGGCAGCTCATTCCAGTGCCTGACCACTCTTGCTGGGAAAAAAATTTTCCTGATGTCCAGTCTGAACCTGCCCAATGGCAGCTTGAGGCCATTCCCTCCTGTTCTATCACTAACGACCTGTGAGAAGAGACCAGCACCAACCTCTCCACAACATCCTTTCAGGTAGCTGTAGACAGCAATGAGGTCTCCCCACAGCCTCCTTTTTCAAACTAACCATCCCCAGCTCCTTCAGTCACTCCTCATAAGATTTATTCTCCAGGCCCTTCCCCAGCTTCGTTGCCTTCCTCTGCGCTCACTCCGCACCTCCACATCCCTCTTGTACTGAGGTGCCCAAAACCGAACACAATACTCAAGGTGTGGCCTCATCAGAGCAGAGTACAAGGAGACTTTGGAGAGTTTGAAGCAAGTTGATGTGTGTCTTTGAACTACTCCAAGATCAGTAGTTTGTTCTAGGAGTGGCTGTCAGGGAGAGTAACTGCTGTGCAAGAGCCAGTTGGGGGTTATTTGGTTTTATCTCAGCTGCTGGTAGAGTTGGCAGCTGAGAATTGGGAGTGTTGAGGAGCATCACCTTTCAGAGATGCAAGCCCATACAAGTCTGGGCATCTGTATATTCTCACTGCCTTCTGGACCTCTACTGGGAGACGTTTTTAACTGAGCTGTCTGTGACTGTTCTAAATGGAAGGAAGAAGCTGAGTGCATAATAACATGGACTTTTTCCACTTTGAACAGAATTTCCCTCTCACTTAAAGAAGGTCAGAAGCTCAGTTTTCTAAGGGGAAGTTTCTCTTGTAAGGCTGATGCAAACTGGGCACCAAGTCCTTTAAACAACAAAGCCATCAAGGTTGTCCACTCTTAACCATCCGCAGCTGAAGCAGAGTGGGGTCTGCAGCACAGACCCGTTCATGAGCAGAGCTAGATGGGTGCTCCCTGCAGCATTGTGCCTCATCTTTGCAAGTTCCACACTTCCATATGCAATCCTTTTCTAGACTCCAACTGCTGCTATTGATTTACCAGAGTACTTTAAGACAAGTGTTGATTTAATGCTGTTCATCTCTTTAACTCATTTGCATCAGCATGCCCTAGCCCTAACTGAAGATGATTGGTATTAATCTGCTTTGCCATGTGCTACTGTAGCTCCTTGTTGCAGTCAAAAGCTAAGGACTGACCACTTTGCTCTTTTCTTTTCTAGATCCCTGAGCCAGGGGAGCACAAACTCCAACATGCTGGATGTACAGGGAGGTGCCCACAAGAAACGTGCCCGACGCAGCTCGCTCCTGAACGCCAAGAAGCTCTATGAGGACGCACAGATGGCCAGGAAGGTGAAGCAGTATTTGTCCAACCTCAACGTAGAGACAGATGAAGAGAAGATCCAAATATTGTCACTTCAGTGTGAGCCTGCCTATAGCACTTGTAAGTACAGTGACATAAAGCAGTGTCATGATCTAAGACATCTATAAGGATCTTTTTTCTTCCCTAAAAATACTCATTTAAGATCTTGGCTAAGTGCTTGTTTGTCAGTTCGTGTGCTGACAGCTCCAGCAAACCAGCATTTATCCTCAGATCTTGGTTGAGTTCAGAAAACTTCAGTGGTGTTTTCTGTTTTGACCTTTAGTTCTGAAGCTGTGTGTTTTTTCATCAGTCTGGAAGGAAATTCAATAGTACATTAGCTCTGTTCTTGCCCTGCTGTCCTTGGACAGAATTAGGAAGGATAAAAGTAACGTTTACCATATGAAGAGCCAGAAAATGAAAAGAGACAAAATCAATAGAGAAATGGCAATGGATTACAGCTTGGAATAAACCAAGATTGTGCAGAAGTTAGGTCAATATTGACTGATGGGCTTGACATGGCTTGACAGTCAAAAAGTGAGGGCTGCAGCAGGACAGTTTCCAGAACTTGAACTCCTGTGCAGCTGTACCACTGAACAAATTATTGCCTGACCAGCTGTCTTACAAACAGGATATTCTTCTTCACAAGTGAGAGCTGGGGGTTGCAGTTTGTTTTGATCCTTTGATTCTTGCTTCCATGGAAGGTAACGTGTTTAAAAATTCTTGGCACTGCTAGGTGAGGCCACACCTTGAATACTGGGTTCAGTTTTGAATCACTCACTCCAAGAAGGACACTAAGGTGCTGGAATAGAATAGAATAGAATCAACTAGGTTGGAAGAGACCTCCAAGATCATCCAGTCCAACCTAGCACCCAGCCCTATCCAATCCACCAGACCATGGCACTAAGTGCTTCATCCAGGCTTTTCCTGAACACCTCCAGGGATGGTGACTCCACCACCTCCCTGGGCAGCCCATTCCAATGCCAATCACTCTCTCTGCCAACAACTTCTTCCTAACATCCAGCCTATACCTCCCCCAGCACAACTTGAGACTGTGTCCCCTTGTCCTGTTGCTGGTTGTCTGGGAGAAGAGACTAACCCCCACCTGGCTACAACCTCCCTTCAGGTAGTTATAGACAACAATGAGATCTGCCCTGAGCCTCCTCCTTTCCAGGCTAAACAAGCCCAGCTCCCTCAGCCTCTCCTCATAGAGTTTGTGTTCCAGGCCTCTCACCAGCCTTGTTGCCCTTCTCTGAACACCTTCCAGCACCAGAGAAGAGCGACAAAGCTGGTGAAGCGTCTGGAGAACAGGGCTGGTGAGGGGTAGCTGAAGGAACCGAGGTTGTTCAGCCTGGAGAAAAGGAGATTGAAGGGAGACCTTCTGGCTCTTTAGAGCTCTCCTAAAGGAGGCTGGAGCCAAGTGGAGCTTGGTGTCTTCTCCCAAGGAACAAGTAGTGGGACAAAGGGAAATGGCCTCAAGTTAAGAGGCTGTTATTCCAAGGTTGGTTTTCAGTTGTTCTAAATAAATAGTTAAAAATGTTGTTTGTATGGTGCTAGCCATCTCCAGGTTAAACAACTCCAATTCCCTCAGCTGCTCCTCACTAGCCCACTTCTCCAGCCCCTTCATCAGCTTCGTTGCCTTTCTCCAGACATGCTCCAGCCCCTTAATGTCCTTCCTGGGGCTCAGGGCCCAAAACTGAACCCAGTATTCTAGTTGCAGCCTCACCAGTGCTGAGAACAGAGATGCAATCACTTCCCTGGTCATGTTTGCCACACTGTTGCTGATCTGGGCTTGGGATGCTTTTGGCCTTCTTGGCCAGCAGAGAAAGCACAGTGGTGCAGATAGGTTGTGTTTTGCACATATCCTGAAAGGGAGGAGGTGCAGGCCCCCACCCAGCCTTTCCTCAGCAGTAAGACTCTCATGGCCTTGCTTGCAGGAGCAGTGAGTAATGCTGCAATCCCAAGTTTTCCACGGGAATTTCAGGAGAAGTCAGCTGGCCTTAACTCCAGAGTTTACTAACTGCTGGGTGCTTAAAGCAGAAACTGACTCAGGGCTTTGTCTTTTAAATCAATTGTGCCACCTAGTGAAAGGCTTGATGCCAGCTGCAGAACAGCTGTGCCTGAAGATCTGGGTGACGTGATGTCACTTTGAAGGAGGTGCTGTTGTGCTTTTTGCACCTTTGGTGCAAACTTTAATTGTGGTAGAAATAAATGACCTTAATTCTCTTTTGCTAAACCTCCGTTACAGCTGGTTTTTTTTTAGCGGTACTTCAGGTAAGAGCCTCTTCAGTGCAACAAGATAGATGTGTTTGGAAAAGAAATGGTTTCAAATACATTTTCTCTGCTTCATTCCCTTTTGCTTTGTCTGGTTACTCAGGATGCCTGCAATAATCTTGCAGTTCTAAGTTGACAGTAGTTGTATTCAACTTTTCCATAACAGTGACAAAGAATTTAAGTGAGCGAAGAGGAGGAAAATCCTCTGAAATGTCTCCAGTACCCATGAGGTCAATTGGCCAAAGCACCAAATCCCATCAACATCAACAAAACAGGATGAGTCAAGTTCTTCAGGTTCCAACTGTGAATTTATACCCCAGCAGGAAAAAAGGACTGACAAAGGATCATGTCACGTTCAGTGAGTATCTTCAGCTCACCTGTCTGGAGAGTTCTGTAGATGAAGTAACTAGGAGGGAGGAGCTGTCTGTGGCTGGGTGGGTTATTGGAGGTGCTGTTGTGCTTCACTGACTTCATGCACTTGAAAACAGCTGAAGGCTGTGGCTATGGTTTTAGAGGGTGTGCTGTTCACTTAGTTGTTTGCTCAATTAGTAATAACTTTTCTTAAAACAGCTAATTATAAGGTGCTGGTTCCAAATCTGCTCTCGATTTAGTTTCATTCCTTGTAACTTAGCACTTGAGAAGTAGACTCCACTCTGGGCAGCCTGCTCCGAGGTCCAGCACCCTCACGGCAAAGAATTTTCTCCTTCGGTTCCCATGGAATCTCCTGGGTTCCAGTTTGTGCTCATTGCCCCTTGTCCTGTTGCTGGGCACCACTGCAAAGAGCCTGGCCTCATTCTCATGCCTTCTGCCCATTAGATATAGATCAGCATTGGGAAGATAGGTGTGTTTCAACACACATCAGGTGGGCAGCTAGCAGCAGAGGTGACCACTTCAATGTGGTCTAAGTATGAAACTGATACTACCTTCACATGCAGAATCCATCTGAACACCTGCTCCTACCTTTGCTGAACGCTCCAGGGCTTGCCCAATGTGATGCTGATGTGTTGTTTAAAGAGATACCACTAGGCCCAGAGAAGGATTATGAGAAGTAAATGATTCTGTTGGCTTTGTAGGCACGGGCTCCCCCCAGAAGTCATTAAGCTTGTCCGAGGAAGTAAGTAGTAAGAAACAGACAGATGACACTATGTCCATGGCATCTTCTTTGCACTCCAGCCCACCTGCTTCTCCGCAGGGCTCTCCACGCAAAGGTACGTGTGAGGCATGAACGTTCGTCTTGCACATGTCAGCATCCTGGGCTCTGTGTTGTACCAAAACCAGGGTGGGCAGTGGCAGAAATACTTGTTGGTGATGACATGATGCTGCATGGAGTACTTTTTGGTGGTGACCAGTTCAGACTAAGGTGGCCGCTTACATGAGTGGGATTCCCAAACCTGGGGGGATGTCTTGAAGACACCAGTGTTGTGCAGAAACTGTAGCTGTTGAGACATCTGATGTTTTTACCTAAGACAGCTGGAATACCACCTAAGGCAGCTGGAGTATCAGGTGCTGAAATGGAGCTGGAAATAAAATGGTGTTGTAGTTCTCCACAACAGATGGTTTTGATAGCTGCAAAAGTATTGAATCCATTTTAATCCTCAAGTCGTTGTTCATATTTGTTGTTCTTGTGCACAGGGCTTTGTATACACCCCTGTCTATCATGATGCCCTGAGAATCCCTTTATTTTTGATGTCTTCATCTTAAAAGACCTGCATCACTTCATCTTTAGTCAACTTTGGATGGGAATTCATTTGAAATCTCTTAACACCACTTTGTAGTCAGCCAGTGTGGTCAGTGTCCAACGGTGTAAGGCGTTTCCCTCCCTTCTGTGCTGCTTTTGACTCACAGCTCAAAGCCACTTGGTTAGCATGGCATGGCACAGTGACCTGCTGCATCTTCTCACCTTTCTCAGCAGGAGATCATGCTGGTCTGTCCACTTCTGCCTTCACAAGATGCTGTTTCCTTTAGCAGAATGCCACTTATTTTCCTTAAACACAGCATATACATATAAGCTTAATTACTGAGGTCACCAAAGTTAGCTCCACTGGGATGGTTTTTTGAGCATTGCTCACAAACCTGTGATTTTTGTTAACTTGCAGCTGATTCTTTGGGATCATTTCATTAATTCAACTTGCTTTCAGTGTATTTTTAGCACTGATGTAATTTTGTTTGAGGTGATGCATACCCTGTGTGTTAACAGCTCATGGGACTAAAATTAGGTGCTTCACAGACAGCAGTCAGACATCATTTGAGGCATGAACACCTTCTGCTTAATCTTAGATGTCATTTTCTTTTGAGCTGTACCCAAGTGATATGCAAATAGGATTGGAGGGGAAAAAAAAAAGGGTTTTTAAATCAGGACACTTTTTTTTTCCCTGTTATTTATCTCAGCACTCCTCAAGATTTGCCTTTTGTGTTCTTGGTTGTAGTTGGCAACATCCAAAGGTCGGATAACTGCAGTCAGATGAATCTCTCTGGCTCGTCCTCATCGCTCGCCAGTGAAAACAGCAACAAGAACAGTGGACAGCGCAGCTATGGAATAGGTGGGGCTTACTTACAAAAGAAAATCTGGATGATTGTCAAAGCAAGAAACAGTTCTGATATAAAGGAGAAGGGAGAAAGAGAGGATGAGAGTGAAAAGGCAGAAGCTGAGCGTGAGCGCAGGAAAACAAAGGAACCCCTGTTTAGAAGACTTAGGGAAAGGAGCTTCTCCAGGGAGAGAACAGCTTTTACTGCAAAAAGGGAAGCAGAGCACAGTGAAGCCTCAGAAGGGAGTGAAAAGCAAAAGCAGAAAGACAGTGATGCTCTGAGTACAGCAAGTATCTATAGCAACAGCAGTCTGCGGACACCCTACTGCCTGTGCCTGAAGTCTAGAAGGAGAAGGAAGACCATCTGATGTGTTTTGAGAAGAAAGACTGTGGTGTCCACTTCGTGTCAGACAGACTGATTTTATCTGAGTTGTTTCAGCCTTGTTCATTTATATGTTTAAGCTGTTTGATGTGCTTCCCTTCCAGATATTTGTGTCAGTTATTTATAGCTACTCACCCTTACAGTGCAGTGAAGGCAGTAATGTGAAGTTTAGAGAGCCAAGGAACAGGTACAGTGACAGTTCTGTTACTCAGTGTTTCCCAAATGCCAACCAAACAGTAAGTTCTGCCGCTCTCTCTTCGTTAGACTCCAGGTAGTCCCTCTCATGATATAAATCAATTGCTCACAGTATTGGTGTAGATCATAGAATTGTTTCATTTGGAAAAGGCCTCTAAGATCATTGAGTCCAACCATCAGTGCAACACCATCATGGCCATTAAACCATGTCTCTGGGTGCCACATTCACAGGTTTCTTGAACACCTCGAGGCATGGTGACTCCACCACCTCCCTGGGCAGCCTGTTCCAAATCCTGACCACTCTTGCAGCAAAGAATTTTTTCCTGATCTCCAACCTAAACCACCTCTTGCACAATTTCCTCTCATCGTCACATGTGCATTGGTGACATCTTTTCAGCCCAGGGAAGATCTGCACCTAGGGCATGTGGTGAACTGGTCAAGAGAGGGCATTGTCCCACTGTGTTTGGCTTTGTGAGGCCTCACTTTGGGTGCTGCAGTTCTGGGCTCCACAGTGGAAGAGGATGTAAAAATACTGTGTCCAAATGAGGGCAACAAGGGCAGTGAGAGGACTTTTGAGGACATGATTTAGGAAGAGAAATTGAGGTCACTTCATCTGCTCACATTCGAGCATGGGAGACCGAAGGATGTCTTCCTTGCTGTCTTCAACTTCCTCATGAGAGGGAGTGGAGAGGGGGAGGTGTTGATCCCTTCTCTCTGGTGTGTGGTGATTGGATACCTTGGAATGACTCAAAGCTGGAAGTTCAGATTTAGGGAAAAGTTCTTCACCAAGGGGCTGGTCAAGCAGTGGAAAAGCTCCCCAGGGAAGTAGTCATGCTTTAAGCCTTTCAATGTCCAAGAAGCATTCAGACAATGCTCTTGGACAGTTCAGCTTTTAGATTGCTCTGTATGGAGGTGGACCAGGCACTAAACCCAAAGGACTTCAGAGTGTGGTTTCCTTCAATCCAGCCCAGATGAACTTTGCCAAGTTCTGGTCAGTTCAATTCTTTCCTAGATTCCCTGAAGTCTTAAAAAGAAATGATTTAGGCAAGTTGTCCATACTGAGGGCGCTACTGATGCAGTCTTGAGGACAGATGTCCCATCTGGAATCACTTTAGCTCTGCCAGCAGTAATGTCTACAGGATATATGTAGTAAGAGCCTGTGGAAGTCTGTAACATGTTCACTCCAGGTACTGGGAAGAGGAGGTGTTGGACATGTGTGGCTGTGTACATTATTTGTGTTTGAAAGAAGTGATGTGAGGGTAGGGGTAAGCCAAGCAGAAGAAACACATTAGCTATTTCACTCTGAAAGTGAAGAGGTCTTCAGCTGTTTCCTTCTACAGTGCTGGCATCTGGTCTAGCTCCTGCCAAAGCTCAATTTCCCACTTTTGCTTCCTTCTCTGTTAATTTTGGAACAGAAAGTAAAAATGAAAAAGACCATATGGCTAATCCCTGAGAGCTAATAGCTGGCTTTTACCTTAGTCAGCATCTCCTTGTCCACTGCCAAAGCCTTTTCTGAGTCTCACATGGCACGTAGGGCAGAGGCACAGTGGGAAATGCACAGCAGTTATGGTAGAGAGCTCAGCTCCTGGAAAATTGAAGTGGCTTGAGCTGTCTACCCGCTCTTCATGCTGTTTATGTAGGTTTCACCTTCTGGTCTAGATGGTAGTGGAGTTGCAAGTAGGTTACTGGTGTCACCAGACTTGCATTTATAAATTGCAGAGCTAGGTGCTGATAGATGCTGAAAGCTTCAGCACCCTAAAAACCTCAGTGGCCTGATCATGTGCAAGCAGGGTCTGGCTGAAGTTTCTGAAATGTGAGTGTCTATACTTCATTGTCACACCTGGGAAGCTTTAATTGCTCTTTGATCAAGATATTTTCTTCTCCTCTCCTTTAGGTTATGCCCTCATACCTTCCACTAAATCTGATAACTTCTCAGACTCCAGTCACAGTGAGATTTCATCCCGGTCCAGCATCGTGAGCAACTGTTCGGTGGACTCGATGTCAGCGGCGCTGCAGGACGAGAGGAGTTTGTCACAGTCTCTCATTGTAGTGGATTCAGCAGGGGCAGAGAGAAAAGAACATCCTCAGCCTCTGTCTGATTATGGCCAGCCATGCCCAGGGTAAGACACAACTGGTTTGGATTTGGGTTGGACTTGGTGTCCTGTTGTCATAGAATAGCTTAGGTTGGAAGTGACCTTTCAAGTCCTTCATCTAGTCCAATCCCCCTGCAGTCATCAAGGACATTGCAACTGGAGCAGGTTGCTTAGAGTCCCTAATAATTGCACCTGCAATGGTTCCAGGGATGGGGCATCTACCACCTCTCTGGCTAACGTGGGCCACAGTCTCACCATGCTCAGTGGAAAAGAATTCTTCCTTCTCTCCAGTCTAAATCTTCCTCTTTTAGTTTAAACCATTCCCCCTTGTCCTGTCCCAACAGGCCCTTCTCAAAAGTCTGTCCCCAGCTTTATGATTGGCCCCCCAAAGTACTGAAAGGCCACCACAAGGTCTCCCTAAAGTCTTCTGTTTTCCACGTTGAACAACCCCAGCTCTCTCAGCCTGGCCTCACAGCAGAGCTGTGATGGTTTTTATGGCTTCTTTTAAACCTGCTCCAACAGGTCCAAGTGTCAGAAGGGGTAACAAAGGTTTGGCCAGTTATAGACTCTGCTGTGGTCATTAAGCCCTTGCCTGGAGAGCTGGCTGCTCTGTATGAGAAGAACCTGTTCTCTCAAGGAATTTTTCTCACCTGGGTAGACAATGGCTTGTTCCCACCAGTGGGGTTCAGATGGAGATCTCTTGCAGGAGACCATAAATGTCTTAATAGCTAGAATGACGTTTAACAAATCAGTGCAGACGTGAGAGACAGCAGGACAGGAACAGGATATCCTCAGCTCTCTCTGAGTCAGCAGTGCCACTCACTTAATAGAATCTAATGTCATTTAAAAGGATTTTCATTATTAGCTTTTGTTGCCTGGGTGAGCTGGAAGCTTTCTGCCACTGTCTTCCTCAGAGCTTCCAGACGCAAGGTCTCGTTGCTTTAGCGCAGTGAGAGCATGTCCTGAGGTGTCAGTTTGAACTGGAAAATTCTTATTTGGTCCTACTGGGCATGAAGCCATTAAGGATTTCTTGGGATAATGTCTTCTGCTCTCAGATATGTAGGTTCAAGTCAGTAGGGTTGCTTCTCACTGATTTGTGTAGCTCATTTCTAAAGCACTGTAAGGGCTTTATGACTGGACTCTGAAGAGCTGGAATGATGCTGTTCTGTGTCACTGACGATGACACATCAGTGTTCTGTGATGTTCTCTCCTCTCTGCAAGAGCTCCTTGGGTGTGTTTAGCTGAAGTGCTGGAGCTCTTCAGCAATCAGTGATTCTGTTTATTTTGTTGGGTTAAAATGAGAATTTCAAGTTATGTTTCATAAATAAGAATCATTCTCTTTTGTGAAAAGCATAAACACACACCTGAGGGTTTGGTCAGGACAGTACCAGCATGCTGAGCAAAATGCACCTTCAGTGGCCATCAGAAGCCACCTTCAGTGGTGGCTGTGGTTGCACCGAGGACCTCTGCTGCTCTCCTGACTCACTTCTCTGCGAATCAAAAGCAGATTGTTCATGTTTCGTGGTTGTTCCTTTACACCTTAGCATCAGTGGAAGGAAAAAAGACATTTTTATGTAGAAAGACATTTTATGTAGAGAAAATCAAGGAAAAAACCAAAGTTGTTTGCACATTTCTAAGACCTGTTCCTCGATTTCACAATGTGTCAGTAAACTGCTGAGGGATTGTGTGGAATTTCAACGTGCTGCCCGTGTGTCATAAACAGAAGTAGTTAAGAGACTTGAATGATGTCTAACAATCATAATTTCATGTATTCTAAATTCATACAAACCTGGCTGTCTTTCTCTCCCCCCCTTAATTATGCACTGACAGTGATTACAGCTTTCAGCATCCATTTCTTAAACAAGAAATTGTGTACTGGGGCGTTCAGAATCTATCACTCCAGATCGTTTCCACAACTGTTATTTATGTTCAGCATTTCCAAATGTTCTTGACAATCCAACTGCCTCCAGTCAGCCTAAACAGCTCTGTAGAGTCACAGAATGACAGAATTGCTTTGGTTGGAAGAGACCTTTAATATCATTCAGTCCAACCGCTAACCCAGCCCTGCCAGGTCACCACTAAACCATGTCTCTCAGTGCCTTATCTACACAGTTTTGAAACCCCTCCAGGGATGGGGACTCCACCACTGCTCTGGGCAGCTTAGGCCAGGTCCTGACAACCCTTTTGGGGAGGCAATTGTTCCTCATGTCCAACCCAAACCTGCCCTGGCACAGCCAGTTCTGTTGCTGCCAGCGAAAATCTTGGTTTTTTTTGTTCTGAATATTTTGGTGTTGCTGTCTCAGTTTATAAATGCAGAGAAAAAGGTGGTGGCAGCCTGCAACTAAGAGATCAGTCCTCCTCTGCTTCATTCCAGACAATCTTGCTGGAGGTTATAGAAAGCAGCTTCTGTGGATCAGGTTTTTATGGATCTGGGATCAAGCCTGCAAATGCCAGGAAACACATGGATGTGGCACTTCAGGATATGGTTTAATGGCAGTGGTGGTGTTGGGTTGGCAGTTAGACTTGATGATCTTAGAGGTCTCTGCCAACTGAAACAGTTCTATGATTCTGTACCTCTTGCAGACTTCTTGCTGCCTTGGGAATAACATCCCTGCTGCCACGTGCAGTAGCGAGTTGGGAATAACTGTGTCTCTTGTCAGTGCTCCATGTGCCTCAGCCTTGCTGCCTTGCTGTTTTAAGACAGGTGTCTTTCAGACCAGCTGACTGCCTCTGACTCTGTCACGTTTTTTTCTGTGGTTTCTGCTGTTTCCAAACGCAGCTGGTCAGTCACCAGGCCTGCTCTCATCAGAGGCATGGCCTTCACTTCCTCCATGAGCAGCGAGGAGATCTCCCACGAACACATCACGGTAGAGGCAGCAGATAGCGGCCGGGGAAGCTGGACTTCATGCTCGAGTAGTTCTCATGACAACTTCCAGAATATCCCAAACCAGAAGAGCTGGGATCCGCTCAATTCCTACCGCCACACCCAGCTGGACGGACCTATAGCTGAAGTTGACCCCACAAACTGTTACTCCGAGGAGGCTTATCTGTACTCTGAAGCCTTTTCCAAAGCCAACAGGCAGTCGAAGGGCAGCGCGGAGCTCGATCAGTCCCGGCAGAGCTGGGCCTCCTCCAGCTCGCTCTCAGACACCTACGAAACAAACTATGGGACAATAAAGCGCAGGGGGCTGGAGAACTCCACAGCAGAGCAGGCGGAGGTTTTGGACTCTAAACCCGGCGCTGATACCACTTACAAAACTGTCACTTCCAGTACGGAGAAAGGCCTGATAGGTAAGCAGAGCCAGCAGCTTGGGAGCTGCTCCAGCTGCTTTCATGATGGCATTGGGTTGGTAAGCAGAGCCAGCAGCTTGGGAGCTGCTCCAGCTGCTTTCATGTTGGCATTGGGTTGGTAAGCAGAGCCAGCAGCTTGGGAGCTGCTCCAGCTGCTTTCATGATGGCATTGGGTTGGTAAGAAACGACATCAGCAGGTCTGGGGGCTGCACAGCGTGTTAAACTGGGCTTGGCCTGTGGTTTTAATCACCACACTAACAGGCAGGCTCTGTGCTTTCAGGCCACCTTCTTTTGCATTGGGACAACAGAAATAATTTAGCAATCCACATCCCAGTCAGTTCAGGAGAAGTGCTGTCAGAAGAGTGCCAGGCAGCTCTCCTCTGCACCATGACCTTCTATTGTTGTGGTTGGTTTTGGAAGCACTTATCAGTGTAGGTGTTCCTCTGGCAAGGAGCAATGAGCATGGATGGCTTCTTGAAGTCCCTGCAATACAGATTTTCCAGCATGACTGCTGCATGGTACTAAGCTCTCCCACTTCTCTGGGGCTTGGCCATCTTTCCTCCACAGGGCTTTGGTCTCTGGAAGATCAAGAGCAAGGCAGATTCCCTTCCTATCTTTGTTCAGTTCTACAGCTGCAGTTTGGCTATATTTGAAAGGAGAAAGACATATAAATGAACTTTTTAGAGACCCATAGTTCTACCAAGCAAGATATGCCCTTGTCTTAGTAAGTTCAGCAGCCAAACCTGAAAGTGCTGGTAGGAACAAGATGAAACAGAGTGCAAAGCTTTCTAGACTGCAAATCAAGGAATGTAGCTAAAATGCAATTTAATTACTGAGTAGATTGCTGGAGGGGTTTATGTTATCAAAGGTAAACATCACACATAGAGTAGAGGTCTTGGATTGCATTCCTCCTCCTTGGCTCTGCAGGAGAAAGGCAGCATGGTGGAGCTTTGCAGAAGGCTTGCTCTGTGCCTGTGCTCTGCCCTTGTAGCCTTCCAGAGCTGCTTATGAGGCCCTGAGCTGCTTTGGGAGGTGGTGTGGTAGCTATTCAGTAGGTGCTGTCTTTGCTCACAGCTCTTCCCCTCCCTTTTCATGGAGTCACAGATTGCATGAGGTTGGAAGGGACCCTTGAAGGTCATCTTGTCCAGCACTGCTGCAGTCAGCAGGGACAACTCCAACTAGATCAGGCTGCTTAGGGCCCCATCAAGTTGACCTTGAATGTCTCCAAGGATGGACCTCCACCATATCCCTGGGCAAGCTGTTCTGCTGTTTCACCACCCTCATTGCAAAGAATTTCCTCTTGATGTCCAACCCAAATCTAACCTGCTCCAGTTTCAAGCCGTTGCCCCTTGTCCTGTCACCACAGGCCCTTCTAAAAAGTCTATTTTTAGGTTCCCTTCAGATACTAAAATGCAGCTTTAAGATCTCCCTGAAGCCATCTTTTCTCCAGGCTGTACACCTCCAACTCTCAGCCTGTCCTCACAGGGGAGGTGCTCCAGCTCTCTGATGATCTTTGTGGCCACCTCTGGATGCCTTCTAGCAGGTCCATGTCCTTCTTATGCTGGGGGCTCCAAAGGTGGACAGTACTCCAGATGAGGTCTCACTAGAGCAGAGAGGGGGAATCACCTCTCTCGAGCTGCTGCAACTTTTAATTCAGTTTACTGCACCATGTAGCTGTCTTCCTTTGTGCAGCCATAGCATGCTGGCAGGGAACACTCAGCAATGTGCTCCTGCAGAATGTGCATCTTCTTAAGCAAAGACCTGCTGGAGGTGGATGGAATTTCTGCTTTTCAAATGCAAGTCTCTTAGTATCACACAATATGCCAAAGATATTTTCACTCTGTTTCACTGTTTGGTTTTTCTCTACAACCAGCATGTTGCCAGAGTCTGTAATGACTCTGTGAACTCAGGGAACTGCAAACACAGACAGGAATCTTCAGTTCATTTATCATTGAGTGCTGGTGTGGAATAGTTATCCAAAAGAGCTAGCATGAGATTTTTTTTGCCCAGAAGCTTTAAAATGGAGCAGGAAAGGTGTTTCCCACATACTCTTGGCAGAATCTGTAGATGTGATGTCTTCATAACTTTATGTACACCTCTACCCTCTGCAACATCAAATATTTCTGGTCCAGCCTTTGCTTTACCAACAGAGGATGTGCCCTTGCTGTACATCCAAAGGGAAAAGTTTTTTTCCATTCCTTTTACCTATTACAGACATCAGAATTTTCCTTGCTGCCTTTGGCCTGCGTTTCACTCAACCACTGTGTGGATTTTTACCTCATTTTCTTTATTGATTGAGTATTTGAGTAATCATCTGCTTGGGAAGGATGAAACCCTGTGAAAAGGTTTTGTAATCTCCTGAGGCTGTAGATGGATGACAAATTATGGGCATGAAATGCTGTTAGAATGTTTTATTTTGATAGCATTTGTAAAATATGAACTGGAACTGTACAACAGGGCACATTATTCCTACTTGTGTTATTGCAGTGAGCTAGGTATTAGCTCTAGGAAGCCTGAAGATGCCTCCTTTAAAAGAGAATATTTCCACCCTCATCCATCTTACAAACCCAACCAAGACTGAAGGTAGAGGATTAGCCTGGAGGACTCAGCCCTTCCCCATCCCTTCAGGCAGAAGAAAGCCTCCTTCACTCCCCTGCTTTCTCCTGGAGCCCAGTTAAATGAAAATGGTTCCTATAAATCATCAGTATGAATCTCTGCCTGGACCTACTGTACCTGCTAAAACACAGACCCTGTGAATTCAGCTTTCTTTGTTTCCTATAAGCCCATGCATGAGCCATCAGGTGTGAACCAGCTCTCGTTCCTAATGCCATCACCAGGATCTCTAAAAGCAGGATTGCAGATCCACAACACAAGGATAAACACTCCTTTATTTTCACCCTTTCATGTAAGAACATAGTGCAGTTGCTGCAGGCAGCGACACTGTGATCAACAGGCACTGTCTGAGATGCATCCAGAGGAAGAATGCAAATTCACTCAACTGACAGATGTTAAAAATTGCCCTCTCTTTGAGACTCTCCTGTTGCAACATGCACGTGGCAAAGGCCCAATTTAACATGCACGTGAGCCCCAGACCTGGGGGGTGGGTGGGAGGAGAGGGGACCTAAAAGAAATCAAGCCTGGATTCGAGAAACTGTGTGACCTGAGCTGCTGCTGCTGAAAGGGGCAGGGAGCTCTGGGCATGGGAAACCACTATTGTAAGAGAACACTGCATGCAGGCTCTCTGTACAGTTTGCCTCACAGGAGCAGTTTCATGTGGTGTTGTGCTGTTTTCCCTTCCATACCGTAGCTGACTGGATGGATTCATGTCTGATCACCCATCAGTTGTTACAGCAATGCTGTGCTATAATGAATTTCTCTTAAGCCACTGATGGGTGATGAAGGGAATGTTGTTGAAGTCAGCCAACAGCTCTTGCTGTCAGTCTCTAGCACACTGCACACAGAACCTTGGGCTTGTTGACCTAATTTCTTGGGTTCTGGTGTCTCAGCCCAGACCAAGAGCAGGCTCAGCCAGCAGCACTGCCCTGCTCGCTCTCCATCCATACCCCAGAGTGGGAGTAGCGACTATAATGAATACTACAACTGCAAGCTGAATGAAGAGAAGGTTCTAGTTCTGTTTCCACTCCAGCTGGCATCTTGCCTAATGAGTTCACAGGTGCTGCTGCTCCTCTAACTTCTTAAACCAAGTAGCAAACCTAAAATGAGAGGGTGAATAGCTGCTGCTGCCGTTATAACCAGTGTTTCTGCATTTGCATTTTTGTTATCAGTTTCTGTTTTGCCATTGTAACATTTCATGATTTTTTAACGTTTTGTTTTCCTTTTTGTTTTTTTCTTCTTTTAACATTTCCATTGCTTATTTCTTGTGCCCAGTCTACTGTGTCACCTCACCTAAGAAGGACGATAGGTATAGGGAACCACCGCCCACCCCTCCGGGATATATGGGGATTTCTTTAGCGGACATAAAGGAAGGATCGCCCCACCACCCACACCTAAAACCTCCAGACTATAGTGTGGCAGTGCAGAGGTCAAAGATGCTGCACAGTGACCTCTCTAGACTTTCGTCAGCATCTCTCAGTAGTGAACCTGTGGCCTGTATCTCATCGAGGATGCCTCAGTGGCATAGCCGGCAGCCGTCCAGCCCCAAGCTAGCAGATATGACTGACGCAGATAGTGAAGAGGATGGTATGTGCAACCCCTGCCTCGGGAGATGTGAACTTGCTGTGTGAATCTGCTCTCTGCCTTCCCAACCCCATCTTCTGGGCTTTCTCTTGGTCATTCTTGGAGATTACACCTTGGTTAATCTCTAGAGATACAACTCCTGTTTGTGTGGCTGTATGCACATGTATATATGGATGTATGCATGGATATACACCTCTGAAAACAGCAAAGAATGCCTTCCCTTTTAGAAAAGCATGTTGACACCCACCAGACTCTAAATTACAGAGAAATAAATCTCTATATAAACATATGTGAGACCTCCCAAAGCACAGCTGAGACACTCAAAAGCATGTAGATATGATTTGGTTTGGTTTTGGTTTTTTTATGCTTTAGAATCTGTCTCTTCTCAGTGGTGATGATGATTTTAAGGGACACTGCCAGGCTATAGATCACATATGAAAAATCTCCCCCAGCCTCTCTGGGTTGATAAACTGATGTCCTGCTGGTTTAGGTTGGCATCAGAGTCCTGATCTGAAAAGGAGTATATTGGAACAAATTGTGGATGCCTTCTCCCTGGAGGTGTTCAAGGCCAGTTTGGATTTGGCCTTGAGCAGCCTGGTCTTAGTGGAAGGTGCCCATGGCAGGGGGGTTGGAAGTAGATGACCTTTAAGGTCCTTTCCAACCCAAACTATGCAGTGAATTTGGGTTTGGTGGGTGCTGCACAGCTCTTAACTCATTCCACATTTGCACTCAGGTGCCAGCATTAAGCTGCCTCATTCCGCAACTCTTGGAGATGGAGTTTGGAAACACCAAACAAAATAGTGGTGGATTCCTGTTCTCTTGAAGAGTGCATTTGCTAAAACCTGACTTCTCAGCCCCACTTAGCCTGACAGTGTCTCTTCCACTGTAATTTGTCATGCTTTTGTGTGAAGCAACAGCCAATGCTCTTGAGCATGGCGGGCCCCAGATGCAAGGGATTGCTCTCAAAAAGACTGCTCTTATATTGTGTCAAAACTGACTTTGAGTCAGGAGAATTTCTGCTGTTCATCTGCAGATTTGCTTTCAGTACCTGTGCACTGATGTGATCTTGCTCTACCCCTTGCTAGTGAACTCAGTTTTTATTATTAGAACACTGTGGTCGCTTCTTTCAGTTTCAGTCTGGCTGCAACATGAGCGTGGATGTAGATGAAAACCATTCCTGATGCAAAATGATCTTATCCTGACCCTTTAAAACATGCAAACAGCATTTAGCAGATCCATGAGTACTGCAGTTCAAAGAGTGGAACGTGAAAGTTACCCAGCAGTAAAATCAAGTTGTGATATTGAGTGGCTTTGATGGAAAAAAAACAAAACAATTCATCGCTTCAAGCATTTGAATCCAAATTTGTCTTAATTCAGTTCTGATATTTAAGTGGTTTTGGTGGGGAAAAAAAACATTAATTGCTTCAAACATTTGAATCCAAATTTCTCTAAGCCAAATTTAACCATGCACTTTCAGACACACTTCTTTTCCTGTTTCTCAGAATGCTTGGTTGTTTTTAGTTGGATTCCAGTGCTCCCTGCATGTTGGCAAGGAATTCACTGGCTTTTCTCCCAAATCTCTATAGCGTTTGGGATATTGGGAGAGCTGCATGCTGGTAATTTTTGGAGGATCTGGGATTGTATTGCAATCTATATCTTGATTGTATGACTAAAATGCCTCCAGAAGCTTGAGGGTCTGATAAATGGTGGTAGTGGATATGATGTGGTCAGTGATTGAGAGAGTGAAACCATCAGGCTGAACCTTTCTCACCAGATAACGTGGTGCTGTTCTGCACCCCTGCATCCACAGCGGGATGCTGATGGAGTGTTTAACTGTCTTTCCCCCCCCCCACCCCCTTCTTGTTTTACAGAAGATGAACAAGTATCAGCAGTTTAACCATTGGGTTGTGGTGTCAACCACTTCACACAGGGGATGTGGGGAGATGGACCACAAGGATTCTGTTAGCGAAGGCTAACAACTTGCTGCTGCTAACCTCAGACGTTGCGTTTGCCTCTGTCACGAGACGGAACGGGTTGGGTCACCTCTCTCTACCTTCCTTCACTCTGCCACTGCCTGTGAAGTAGAAAGCCCCAGGTAGCCACCACGCTGGTATCTGGAGCTGGACCAGGCTTCATTCATTTAGGAGGACCAGTTGTCACCACCGCTTGAAACTTGGACACATTCTTCTGTACGATACCATAGAATCCTTCAGTAGTTTCCCATCGTCGTTATTTTCTACGTGGCCATTCTGAAAGTGTTGCTTTATGAACTTTAAGAGAAAGAAACAAACAAAAATGTATCAAAACGTCAGCAAAAGCAAAGGACATTGCTGAAGTCTCTGAAAAATAATTTATTAATTTAAATCTCTTTTTTATTTTTCCTTGGATGGGAATTTCCTTTATTCGCGTCGGCAGTGCTCCGGTTGGCTAATGGAAATGCTCAGTGGGTGTGAGGGTAAATTAGCTCCACGCAGACTGTGATGCTCTCAAACACAGGAAACTCGACCTGGGAGCTTACCAGGTGCAGAAATAACCTGGATTTCAGGGTGATTTTAGATTAAATAGAGCACAAAGCCCTACAAAGCAGCATGTGTCACGTCCACCTCTCCCCTCCTACACAGACGTAGCAAAACCCTCCACCCTGAAGGATTTCTGGGCATGTTTTGGCTACCAGCCAACTGAGGCAATAGTTGGTGCTCCCCTGCCCTGGAAAGGAATTATTTGAAGTCTGGAAGCTGTGGTTTGCAGGGAACTGGGGAGGAGGAGGTTTGAAGTTTCCCCTAAAGAGCTTTCACCGCCAGCTTTCGCCCTGCAGAGCTCGGCACACAAAGCCGAGCCGTTGCTGGAAACCAAAACTTAAACCTGTGTGTTGTGGGCTTTAAGATCATCCCACACAGCCTGGGCTTTTGCCAGAGCTGCACAGGATTTAGGTGCAAAGATTATCTGAAAAAAATCCCTGCACCTAAATTACTTCTAAATCACCTCCATTTTACAGTCCAATTAGTGGAGATGAGTATGGCATGACCTGATGCTTCTGTAGGGGATAAGACATTTTACTGTGGGTTAAAAAAGATCCTGGCATTTTCAGCTGGAAAATGCAGGTTGGGTTTAAATCCTAGGTGAGAAATCCTGCTGGTGTTGATGTCAGTGGCAGTTTTGACTTGCAGCCAGCCAGTATTAACACCTGAGCCTCTGCTTTGACTATGGTCAAAAAAATTGCTTGTTGGATTTTGCTTAGCCAGCCAGAGCACAGAGGGTAGAACTGGAAATACCTGAGCTTTCTTTTTAACTTCACTTTTTTCCCCTGTTGTCTTTTTTCCTTCTCTTTCCCCCCTATTTTTCTCCTTTCTTTTTTCTATTTTTCCTTTTTTTTTTAAATTTATTTTTCTCCTTTTTTTTCTTTTTCCCTTTTCCTCTTTTTTCTTCCTTTTTATCCCTTTTCCCCTTCCCACTTCCTTCTTTTTCTTGTTCCCTCCCTCTTCCCTTTTATCTTTCTTCCTTAGTTTTCCTTTTTTCCCCATGCTCCTCTTTTTCTCTCTCCCCCCTGCTTTTCTCTCTCCCCCCTGCTTTCCTCTCTCCCCCCTGCTTTCCTCTCTCCCCCCTGCTTTCCTCTCTCCCCCCATTTTTCTTTTTTCTCCTGTTTCTCTTTTTTCTTCCTTTTTTCCTTTTCCTCTTCCTCCTTTTCTTCTTTCTTGTTCCCTCCCCCTTCCCTTTTTTTCTTTTCCCCCTAGTTTCTTTCTTTCTTCCCAGCTCCTCTTTTCCTCTTTTTTTCCCCACTCCTCTTTCCCTCTCTTTTCCCCGCTCTTTTTCTCTTTTTCCCCCCTGTTTTTCTTTTCCCCCTCTGTTCCTCTTTTTCTTTTCTTGTCCTCTTTCCTCCATTCCACACATGATGCCCCCACCCCAGTGTTACAGTTGGACACGAATGTGTGAATATGTATTTAAACATTTACTTGTAAATCTCTGTTGTGATGTTTACAGCCTAAGCTAGAACGAAGATGTTTGTCCTTTTCCCAGTGCCTCAGAGATGATTTCTATATCCATAGTCGTGAAGAGCTTTAAGGATTTATTTTGTTTCCTGTATGTGTGCAGAGGGTGCAAGGCGAATGCAACAACATCTTCTGAAAGTGACACAAGTACCAAATAAACAACCCAAAGCCTTTTGATGTGCTTTCCCCACAGCAGCTTGGGACTGATGTGCAGAACCTTAGCCTGCACTCCCGCTGGTGCCAGGTTCAGTATTCCTGGGACTTAGCCGTATGGATTGAAGTAAGCGATGTAATTGAGCAGCGATGCTGAAGGAAGGGATGCCTCAATCAGAACTCGTTTGGTAGGCTCTGGGAGGTAATTTTTTTTTTTGGCACAAGTATCTGAGGAGAAAAAGGTTGAAAGGAGATATCAGGAATCAGTTGAGGTAAATCACAATAAATGCAGTTTTGCTTTTTTTGAGGCCTTAATGAACATAACAAACCTGCACAGGCCTTAATGAGTAAAGGGTAACGTGTCAGAGCAATGCAGGGCAGAGGGGTGGTTTTCAGCACCTGTAATGTTGATCACATAACTGTTCAATGGATGTTTTTGTGGGATGTGAACCCAAGTCCTCCCAGTCCCACCGTCAGCTGTAGTTGCTTGTTAACTTCCCCGTGGAGCGTGCATCGTGTTCTGTCAGAAACTCCTCTCGTGAATGCAATCACCTGGCCCCCGGCCCCTCCAGCTGTGGTTTTATTTCAGCCTCTTGAACAAAAGTACAAGGGATGAGGGCTTGTTACTGAAGTGACTTCCTTTTCCCCAAAAACACTGATTGTGCTGTCTGGAAGGACAGCCTAAAGCTCCTCCAAGGAGCAGGGCTGGGGTCCCCTCCAGCAGCCACAGGAGCAATGAATAAATGGCCCATGGAAGCGTGGTGTTTGTGCATCGGCAGTGTCAGGACACCGAAGGTTCGGAAGCGAGTGAAAGTCTTGCTAATCCTATTTTGCTACTAGCCAGTGCAACTGGTGTAAATAAATCATGCCTCAGCCATGGACACACGAGCTCCTCCTCTGCTTCTCCTGCCTCACACGCTGTGGTTTGCCTGCCCTGTCCTCGCTGGGCTCGCTCTTTCTTGCTTCATTTTTAAATCAACCGATCACATTGATCGGGGCCGATAGCCAAATGTAGTGTGTCTGGTTATGGATTTGAAGAGACATTATCCCTTTTTTTCAGCAATAAAGAGGGGAAGGTGCTTAGTGTACCTGATGTGCTCCACTTTATTGATGAGATGTCTTCTGGATCGCAGAACCTGACTAGGTCCCTCCAGCAGGTTGTTCTGATGTGGGCTCTGATTTTGATCACTCACATCCTTCCACTGCCACACCTCAGTGTGCTCCTTGCTTTTGTGTTGGTTTGCTCCTGACCTGCAGGTGAAAGCTGGATTTCAGCTGTTTAACCACCCTGTATTTCCTTATCCTTCATCAGTCTCAAAACTTCCAAGCAATTGGTTCCAAAACAACCAATTCCCCAAAATTCGGTGGGGTTTTGTAAACTCCCTTTGGCCTCTCTGGTGGCAGAAAGGGGAGAACGAGATCATTGAGCCTCTGAGTACTGGTTTCATCTGCTATGTACCCGAGGAAAGGGAAAGGCACCATCTGCAGATGTTTGCAGTGTGTGTGTCTGTAGGGAGCACCTGTAGGAGCGAGTGGATGTTTGCAACCTGCAGCTTCCTAAGCTCGTTGGCTTTGCTTTTACTCCCACCAGGAATTTCACAGAGGTGAGTGATGCTTCCTTGGGAGATGGTCAGAGCCCACAGCTCAGGATGAGGGTGCCCCAAGGGCTCCCTGCACCCATTGGAGGTGGAGAGAGTCCCCACTTCCCACGGGCTGAACCTCCTCAAGGGAGCCTTGTGGCATCAGTGCTGTCACAAAACCTCTTCCAGCTTCTCCCGAGTCATTTCATTGCAGGTAGTGATGGCAGCAGGAACCTGCTGGTTCAAGCATTACTACAGCATTAGAATCTGAGTATTGTTTTTTAAATGGATAAACTTGGCAGTGGCCTACTTGGATCAACTTGGCAGTGGCCTCCCAAACAGCAGAAGAAAGGGATACTCTCTCTTTAGAGAAGCTTTACACATTACATTTGAGACCGCTTGTACAGAGGGTAATCTACCTTGACTTCCCAACCCAGCTTTGGCTTCTGTTGTGCTTTTTAATCGTTTCATCTTTATTTTTGATATACCTGGAATGCAGTTTAGCTTGGTATTCATGAGGTTCTAAATATGTGAGCATATTGGCAAAACTGCACAGATGTACTGATATTCCAATAGCAATTGTACTGCACAAGTCAGTGATTGTAAAGTATTCTGTAACAAGCAATGTTTGTCTCCTATTTTTTGATACCTCTTACACTTATGTCTTTTAGAAAGACAGTGCCTCTGTATGCTTTTTTGTATTTTTACTGAGTGATTGTAAATATTTGTTATATTTTTGGTTAAGAGAATGTTTAAAAGTACTGTTTATTATCCAATCTATTAATATGTTGGAATCAATAAACGATCGACATATATTAATTGTTTGGAGCGGTGTTTCTCTGGCAGCTAGCAGAGGATGGGAGCTGAGGTGGTGCAGACTTCCAAGCAGGAAGCAGCCACCAAGTGACTGCCTGAACATGAGCCAGCAGTGTGCCCAGGTGGCCAAGAGAGCCAGTGGCATCCTGGCCTGCATCAGGAATGGTGTGGTCAGCAAGAGCAGGGAGGTCATTCTGCCCCTGTACTCTGCACTGGTTAGAACTCACCTTGAGTACTGTGTCCAGTTCTGCCCCCCCCAGTTTAAGAGGGACATTGAGATGCTTGAACGTGTCCAGAGAAGGGCAATGAGGCTGGTCAGAGGCCTTGAGCACAGCCCTACGAGGAGAGGCTGAGGGAGCTGGGATTGTTTAGCCTGGAGAAGAGGAGGCTCAGGGGTGACCTTATTGCTGTCTACAACTACCTGAGGGGTGGTTGTGGCCAGGGGGAGGTTGCTCTCTTCTCTCAGGTGGCCAGCGCCAGAACGAGAGGACACAGCCTCAGGCTGCGCCAGGGGAAGTTTAGGCTCGAGGTGAGGAGAAAGTTCTTCACTGAGAGAGTCATTGGACACTGGAATGGGCTGCCCAGGGAGGTGGTGGAGTCGCCGTCCCTGGAGCTGTTCAAGGCAGGATTGGACGTGGCACTTGGTGCCATGGTCTAGCCTTGAGCTCTGTGGTAAAGGGTTGGACTTGATGATCTGTGAGGTCTCTTCCAACCTTGGTGATACTGTGAGACTGTGACTTTTCATTCTTACAACGAGCATGTCCTGAGAAGGGGCAGTGAAGCTGGTGAAGGGTGCAGAGTGTACAGGTCTTGTGGGAAGCTGGGATTGTTCAGCTTGGAGAAAAGGAGGCTGAAGGGAGACCTCATTGCTCTCTACAGCTCCTTGAAAGGAGATTGGAGCAAGGTGGGGGTTGGTCTCTTCTCCCAAGCAACACGACAAGAGGTGATAGGTTGAACTGGATGATCTTGGAGGTCTCTTCCAACCTGGTTGATTCTATGATTCTAAGAGGAAATGGCCTCATGTTGCACGAGGGGAGGTTTAGGATGGAGATTAGGAACAATTTACTTGTTGCAAGAGTGGTCAGGCTTTGGAACAGGCTGCCCAGGGAGGTGATGGATTGTCCATCCCTGGGGGTGTTCAAGAAACATGTGGACATGGCACTTGGGGCCATGGTTTACTAGTGCCCATTGTGGTGCTAGGTTGATGGTTGGACTCTGTGATCTTAGAGGCCTTTTCCACTCTTGGTGGTCATCAGGTTTTGCCTTTGCCTTCCCTCAGATCAGCTTGCACCATCAGGGGAGCAGCAGCCACCTGAAAACTGTGGTTTTATTGTAATCAATCTGCTCTCCTGCCACAATAACCTTGCAGACTGGGATGTCAGTTATCACAGTATCACCAAGGTTGGAAGAGACCTCACAGATCATCAAGTCCAACCCTTTACCACAGAGCTCAAGGCTAGACCATGGCACCAAGTGCCACGTCCAATCCTGCCTTGAACAGCTCCAGGGACGGCGACTCCACCACCTCCCTGGGCAGCCCATTCCAGTGTCCAATGACTCTCTCAGTGAAGAACTTTCTCCTCACCTCGAGCATAAACTTCCCCTGGTGCAGCTTGAGGCTGTGTCCTCTTGTTCTGGTGCTGGCCGCCTGAGAGAAGAGAGCAACCTCCTCCTGGCCACAGCTACCCCTCAGGTAGTTGTAGACAGCAATAAGGTCTGCCCTGAGCCTCCTCTTCTCCAGGCTAAACAATCCCAGCTCCCTCAGCCTCTCCTCGTAGGGCTGTGCTCGAGGCCTCTCCCCAGCCTCGTCGCCCTTCTCTGGACACGTTCAAGCATCTCAATGTCCCTTCTAAACTGGGGGGCCCAGAACTGAACACAGTACTCAAGGTGTGGTCTAACCAGTGCAGAGTACAGGGGCAGAATGACCTCCCTGCTCCTGCTGACCACACCATTCCTGATGCAGTTGGGAATATCCTGCTGCACAACAAGTTGAGCTGTCTTCAGAGACCTGAAATGTGCACACAAAAGGAAAATCTCCCCATGGGTACCCAGGATATAAGTAAGCTCACTGGGGTGGGGGTGAGGGCTCCTTACATGAGGTCCTGTTTCAAAGGGAGCAGGTCTGACTGCCAGGCTGCTTCTGTGTGGAGAGAACAAACCCAACTCTCCGTAGCAGGACTGAATTTATACCCTTGGTGAGTTTGGCTGTGGTCAATTTCTTAGTTGGAGGGCAGAGTCCTCCAAGCAACAAAAGTACTTCTGGGCTGGGAGGCCTAACTAATGTCTGGGGGTGTTGAGCTAATCTTTGTCAGCACTTAGCAAGCCCTGGTGGGCCCTTTGTGTTTTTGGGGGATGATCCTGCCACAAGAGGGAGGAGGTGGTGGGCATGACAGCAGTGGTGGCTGCAACATTCTGGCTCCTTGTCCCTAAACTGGTGTTGCAGCAGGCACTGTACAGAGACCAGCTGAGTTTGGTGCTTGTCTCCAGTGGCTGGGATGCTGGGACAGCAACCTGCTCCATTAGGGGAGCAAGGAACAGCCAACCCACTGGTCACAGCAGCTTCCTTAGGTCAGAAAAATGGCCTCTGGGCACCAGAAGGGATGCAAGGAAGGAGCTACCTTTGGAGCCTGCGACCCCACTGCTCCTTCTCTGGTACCTTAATATCCTCCCTGCCTGTCCCACACCCCCAGAGTAGCTTGTCCATTGTCCTGCAGTCTCCCTGCCTGTGTGGGTGCTCTGCAGGCAGCCCCTTACTTTCCTTCCCTCCTCTCCAAGTTCTCTGTTCTCAGCTGCCACCCCTTGCCAACTGTCCAACTCCATCCTTTCCAGCACCTGCTGGAGCCCTCACTGGAATGTGATGGAGTCAGTCATCTCTGGGATGCCAAAGGTTGTGTGGACCTGCAAGGAGGCTCTGCTCACAGGGATTTCTTCCCCCTTTCCCCCACGTTCTGCAGTCCTATCTCAGGCTACAGAAGAGAAGATTTCTAGGGAGGCAAGCAGATGGATGAGGTCAGACTCTTGTCTGCTGCCCAGTGACAGGACAAAGGGCAATGGACACAAACAGGAACCCAGGAGGTTCCATGTGAACAGAAGAAATATCTTTGGGGTGAGGGTGCTTGAGCCCTGGAGCAGGCTGCCAGGGAGGTTGTGAAGTCTCCTTCTTTGGAGAGATTCCAATCCCCCCCTCCACCCCCGGGCATTGCAATCCTAGGCAAGCTTCTATGGGGGCCTTGCTTTAGGGCGGTTGGACTGGATGATCTCCAGATGTCACCTCCAACCCCATCATGCCAAGCCTCTGTAAAACGACTTTTTTTCCCCTGGTGCAGCTCCTTTCTCTGCAGCTGCGAATGCTACCAGATCAGATGAGAGCTCAGCTTCCTCTCCTTCGCCATCCTATTTCCCCTCGTGAGGCTTTTCAGATTGGTTCCCAGGGATTTCAGGAGCTGTCTGGGTGCTGTTAGGTTTCCTCGGCGTTTGCCGAACCTTGGGAAGACCCCGTTCTTAACGCAGGCGCAGCGAGAGGAGCGGCCACAAGAGGGCAGCATTGCCTGCGCGGCTCCCAGCGCCGCTGCCCGATCGCCGGCGCAGAGTCGGGGCCGGTGCAGGTCGCTCCCTGCCGTGCTCACCCAGCGCCCTCGGCCTTGGCACAGGGGGCATCTCGGGCTTTGCCCATCGGCTGCCCCTGCACCCGCGGTAGTGGCTGTAGGGACACAGCTCCCGGAGCTGTGAGGTGTGAGAGGATGCAAGGTCTCGGCATCGAATCACAGAATCATTAGGCTTGGAAAAGCCCTCAAAAATCATCAACCCCACACCACCATGCCCACTAAAACACGTCCCAGAGTGCCATGTCCAGATGGCTTTTTAATATCTCCTGGGACAGTGACTCCCTGGAGGTGTTCAAGAAAAGCCTGGCTGAGGCACTTAGTGCCACGGTCTAGTTGATTGGCTAGGGCTGGGTGCTAGGTTGGACAGAATGAGCTTGGAGGTCTCTTCCAGCCTGCCTGATTCTATGATTCCCACACCTCTCTGAACAGCCTGCTCCAATGCTTGACCTAGAGCAGGTTACTTTGAATTTAGGACTCCAGCTTTCCTCCTCTCTTCCCTGTCTGCTCTGTTTTCATCCATAATGCTTACCCCATGCCTTTTTCTCCACTCATTTCCAGCTGTCTGCAATCCCTCGGCAGGCTGTTCCGGGGTGGGAGGTTGTAAAGCTCTCCTTCCTTCAGATCTGTGCAGCAGAACCATCAGCAAGCTGGTGGGACAATCTGTGAAGGCAGCAGGTAGCACTCAGGTTTTATTGGGAAGTGCAGAGTCATTATGGCCATACCGCAGCGAGCAATTTGTGGTGCAAAATCAAATCAAGGAGAAGCAATTCCATTAATGAGCCTTCCTGCTTAATGACTTGTCCTGATTTTGGGCTTTTCTTCTACTTTTCCTTTATTTTATTTTATTTTAATTTTTTTTCCCTCTCCTTTTAGTGGCTTTCAAGGCTCTTTAGCACAGCCCAGTTTGTGTTTATCTGAGATAACTTCCAACAGGTAAAGTGGACACCTTGAACCTTGATGCATTTTCAGCCTTGCCCAGGTCTGATGCTGTCCTGCTTTCACCCCTGTGCCTGAGGAGTGAGGCTGTACATAATTTGGGCTGTAGGAGAGTGTGGAAAAACTTCTTTAGCAACAGACTTCAGTCCAAAAATCACCATCCTCTGTGCTGGGCTCAGCATGAGGGAAGCATGAGCCTGGTGGTGGAGGTGGCTGTGGGTGACCACCCATCTAAAATGGGCATTGAACCCAAGAGAAGTTCATGGGACCTATACCTGGGGTCTTCAGCCTGAAGGTTTCCATCCCCTGTCTCAGGATGTGAACCCCCTCCACTGCATCTCTCCTCATCCTCATCTCTCCATTTCCAAGCCTTTGAATCAGACTTGCTGGTGAAGAGTATTGACAGAGGTTCATACACATTGTGTGCTTGAGGGCTGCAGGTCTCCTGAAAGAGCAAGTGGGGCATCACACCATAGCTGCTGCTCTAAAGCTGAGTTTCATTCATTGAGGACATTCAACCAAAATATTTATGTACTGATTTTCTGCTGGAAAAGTGTCAGCCAGGTTGCATTGGGAAAGGATTAGCAGCTGCCTGTCAGGTTGCAGTGATGCCATGAAGTATGTGCCTGAAAAGAAGTCAAGTAAATATGAAAAGAGAGGTTGATCCCATCCTGGTGGCACAGAAGGTTGTTCATATAGCAGATGGTGCTGTGAGAAAGCTGCTTTCTCTTTGCTCAAGGAGAAGCAAGGAGACCCCCACGGTGGTGGGACCAGCAGCCTGAGCTGTCCCATCACCTGGAGGGTCATGACATGGCAGTGGTGCACTGCAGGCAGCATCAGTTTGATGATCTCAGCCATTTGTCGTTTCTTAGGAGAGTAAAATGTGCTGGAGAGGCTGTGTTTGAGAGCATCAAGAGTGCTGAAACCTGCCTCTGCACTGCTCTCTTGTGTGCTAGATCCCTGCACTCGGGAGGCTGAAGATGAAGTGTTTCTCCTCATCCCATCTTGGTTCAAGAAGAGAGCTTAGAGCCTGTAATGTTTCCACTGTGTCCTTAAAGGGCTGTGCCATCAGTTCTTGTGGTTTGCCCCAGAATTTGCTGTATTTTTAGCTTTCCTGAGGATCCTGGAGGCACATGGTGACACAAAGCTGATGACATTCTGGGGGTATGTAGAGAAACTCTGGTTGCTGTGTAGAAAACCCCAAAAATGCAAACTCTGAAAGGTGTTCTTTAAAAATAAGTGGTAAGGAAATACAGATCTGTGTTTATTTAACCTCCTCCTGGGTCTTCTGGGGCTGCTGGCTCCCAGTTCTGGCAACAAGGCTGGTGAAGGGCCTGGAACACAAACCCTATGAGGAGAGGCTGAGGGAGCTGGGGGTGTGCAGCCTGGAGAAGAGGAGCCTCAGGGGTGACCTCATTGCTGTCTCATTGCTGTCTATAACTACCTGAAGGGAGGCTGTAGCCAGGTGGGGTTGGGCTCTTCTCCCAGACAACCAGCAACAGAACAAGGGGACACAGCCTCAAGTTGTGGTGGGGGAAGTATAGGCTGGAAGTTAGGAGGAAGTTGTTGTCAGAGAGAGTGATTGGCATTGGAATGGGCTGCCCAGGGAGGTGGTGGAGTGGCTGTGCCTGGAGGTGCTCAGGAAAAGACTGGCTGGGGCACTTAGTGCCATGGTGTAGCTGACTGGCTAGGGCTGGGTGCTAGGTTGGACTGGATGATCTTGGAGTTCTCTTCCAACCTGGTTGATTCTATCCTATTCTATTCCCACAGCCCCATTGACCTAAAAAACATCTTTCCCCAGAGCATATTGCCTTCAGAGTTTGTGCTGGGGTTTTTTTTTCGGGTGACTGGAAGAACCAAGTTATTTGTTACAAGATGAATGTTAAACGAGCTCCACAAACACTTCTGCTCATTTCCTTGTGCTCATCAAAGGAGCAGAGTAATTACCAGTGTGACAATGCTGCAAGTCAATCTTGGCTTGGGGAGAGATGAAGAAAAATGGTGATAACCGAATTCCAAATGTAGATGTGGTTGCATTTAACACTTCTGAGCAGCAATAAAAGATGAAGGCTGTAATTGTGCCTGCAATTTCAAACTTCATGACTTTGTTTTATCCACTCAAACATCTGGTTTAGGATCTGAGCTGAGAGTGTCAGATAATTGGCTTTGTGTTTGTTTTCCCCAGACCTATCAGGCCCCATCAAGTTTATTTTAAAGTCAAACTCATTTGTTATAGTAAACACAACTTGTGTTGAACAGGACCACAGTACAAGACTCCTGGGGATGGAAAGTGTGTCTGGAGCAGGGTGATGGTACCTGAGTGTACCTCATGGCTCCCCAAGGAAGGGGGTGGCCAGCTGACCATCTGGAGAAGGTGCTGGTGTTTCACTTGTCCTCTGGCAGTTCCAACGTCAGGGAAGGTTTCTGCAAACCTGGGAAAACCCTTCTGGGATATTTTGCCTGGAGAGTAGCTCTATGGAGGACTTCTTAGTACTGGTGGGTGCCAAGCTGGACGTGAGCCAGCACCATGCACTCCCAGCCCAGAGCCAGGCATGTGCTGGGCTGATCTCCAGCAGTGTGGGCAGCAAGTGGAGGGAGGGAAGGATTCTGCCCCTCTGCTCTCCTCTGCTCTGCTGAGACCCCACCTGCATTGCTGGGGCCAGCTCTGGAGTCCTCAGCAGAGACATGGACCTGTTGGAGAGGGGCCAGAGGAGGCCACAGCAATGCTGGCAGGGCTGGAAAAGAATTGGGCTTGCTCAGCCTGGAGAAGAGAAGACTCCAGGGAAACCTTCTGGTGGCTTTTCAGTGCTTAAAGAGGCTGGTAAGGAAGCTGGGGAAAGACTTCTGAGCAGGGCCTGTTGTGACAGGACGAGGGGTGATGATTTGAACTAAAAGAGGGAGATTTAGATTAGATCAATAATTTTTCTTTCCACTGAGAGTGGTGAGACCCTGGCCCAGGCTGCCCAGAGAGGTGGGAGATGCCTCATCCCTGAAACTATTCCAGGTGAGATTGTTTGGGGCTCTGAGCAACCTGCTCTAGCTGCAGATGTCCCTGCTAAGTGCAGGGGAAGTTGGACCAGATGACCTTGAAAGGTGCCTTCCAACCTCTGCCGTTCCAGGACTCTGTAGCTGTTTGCTAATTGCAGAGTTTAATGCTGAAACTCTGGCCTCTGCTGATGGGTTAGTGTTCAGAAGTGCAGGAACCTGCTCAGTCGAAAGTAGCTGATTAAAAAGGCTAAATGTGGCATAAATAAAGGTCTCCTCAGACCTAGGGGAAATACACACCGAAGAATTCAGTGGCTGCTGCTGGCTTTGCCTGTGCCCTTTCCTGCCACTTGGAGGGAGCCCCAGGGCTGGGGATGGGGACATCAGTGCTGGCGTTCACTGTCGAGAGCCCTAGGATGTTTGAACTCGTGAATGTCACCCTGGAAGGTGTGAGATGGACCCTGCTGGGGTGTTAAACGTGCAGCACAGCTCAGGTCTTCAAACCTGGAAGCTGAGGAATGTGTTTTATCTGCAGTATTTATTACTGCACGGGGATGAAGGAGCCCAAACTAGAGAGCAGTGCAGAAGGTTTGCTGCAGCAAAGGCTGAGAGGACTGAGAAATGCTCTGCTTGGGCTTTTTAATCTCAGGTATTTTTAATCTCCCTCGTTTTTCCACAGGTGGTTAACCTGGCAGTTGAAGAAGCTCAGTGCTGTGCTCTGTGCACCAGTGTTGGGTCCCAGGTGTTTGCCCAGGGAGTGTGTGGACAGGTGATGTCAAAGTGAATGACTGTGCACTGGTGAGGCTGCACCTCAAATTCTGGCTTCAGTTTTGGGGCCCTCACTCCAAGAAGGACATTGAGATGCTGGAGCAGGTCCAGAAAAGTGCAACAAAGCTGGGGAAGAGTCTGGAGAGAAGGTTTTGTGAAGAGTGACTGAAGGAACTGGAGTTGTTTAGCCTGCAGAGAAGGAGGCTGAGGGGAAACTTTCCAGCTGTTTGAAGCTCCCTGTGAAAGGAGGTTGTGGTGAGGTGAGGATTGGCCTCTTCTCCCAAGGAGCAAGTGACAGGAGAAGTGGAAATGGCCTGAAGTTGTGCCAGAGGAGGTTTAGGTTGGACATGAGTAACAAATTCTTCCCTGAAAGAGTTATAAGGCCTGGACCAGACTGCCCAGGGCAGTGGTGGAGTCCCCATCCCTGGATGGTTTCAGTATCATGTAGATGTGGTGCTGAGGGATGTGGTTTAGCTGTGAACCTGGCAGTGCTGGATTAATGTTGGACTTGATAACCTGAAAGATCTTTTCCAGGCTAAACAATTCCACGACTCTGAGACTTGTGGACATCATTAAATGTTTCATCTCCTCTTGTCAAGCAAGAAAAGTGTCTGTGGGAGGGAGACCCATGGAGCATGTTAACTCAGGTTTGCCTCTGGGAGGCAGACCCATGGAGCATGTTAACTCAGGTTTGCCTGTGGGAGGGAGACCCATGGAGCATGTTAACTCAGGTTTGCCTGTGGGAGGCAGACCCATGGAGCATGTTAACTCAGGTTTGCCTGTGGCTCTGCCTTTGACTTTGGTTTGGGGTTGAATCTGCTTTGTTTGGCAGCTGGGTACCAGGTATTCCATCACCACTGGTGCCTCTGGCAGCCAGGACATCTTGTGGTGGGTGTCAGTAGTGTGCCAAGTTTTTTTCAGTGGACAAATGCTGTGTGGCCAGCACAAGTTCTTCAGAGCAATAATTCACTGATGGGCAGCTGGAGGGGTTGGTGAGAGCGTGGAGCCTGACCTGTTGTTGAAACAAACACCAGACCTGAATGGCTGAGATCTGTCATCACCTCACTATAGTAAGTGTGAATATTAAATGCTGTGGGAGAACAGGACCAGTTGGAGGGAATGCTGAGCTCTTGGACTTGCCAACCACTTGGGAATGGGCACAGGAGATGGGACCAGCTTCCACCATAGTGCCACCTGTCCACAGTCCTTCCTCCACAACAGGATGGAGGATCAAAAGCCATTTCTAACAGAATAAGAGGATTCTAATCTTCATCCTATTTTTTGTTGTTGTTGTCTTCTTGAAGACAAGCAGCCTCTCCTGGATGCTTTGTGGGTCACCTAGCTCCAGATACATTGCAGGTTAAGCAGCAGCAGGTAAGGTGCAAATATGTGAAGGTTTTCCTGATGTGGCTCCTCTTTGGAAAGGGCAGGGTGGGGAGACTGCTGAAATGCAGCAGTTTCTGGTGAAGCCTGCAAGGAGAGGAGACCTTCTGGCTCTCTACAACTCCCTGAAAGGAGGTTGGAGCCAGATGGAGGTCAGCCTCTTCTGTCTATTAAGAAGTGATAAGACAGAAGGAAACAGCTACAAGTTGCCCGAGGAGAGATTTAGGTTGGACATAAGGAACAATTTCTTCTCCAAAAGGGTTGTGAAGCTCTGTTGTGCAGGGGAATGAGAGTCTCTGTCCTGGTTGTTGCTTGGGGCACCAGGATTAGTTTGGGTTTTCTTGATGGAGTGTTTTCTTTTGCCTTTTACACAGATATGCTCACCCAGGGAGTTTCCTCTGACCTTGGAGATGTTCCTACTGGCTTAGTAATCATCTCAGATTTTACTCAAGCTCTGCAAGTGAGCAGCAGTGTTTGCACAGACATCACTGGGATATGGAGCTGGCTTCTGAGATGTTTGTCCTATAAAGACTCTAATGACATTGTGCTGCTTTCACTGCTGCTACAGGGCTGCACCCTATCACAGCCAGACTTTTGTATCTGTAACAGCTGTCATCTGCCAGCCCTACCCAATGCCTGATCATCTTCCTTAACCTTCACTTCCCTGCAATTAGAAAACTCCTCCCCAGACCTTTCTTTCCCAAGTGCAACAGTTTGAGGCTTCAAAACCATCAGCAGCTTTTAAAAAGAGTAGAAATCAACAAAGCTCCTGGCCAAGCTGGCAGCTCATGGCTTGGACAGATTCACTCTGTGCTGGGTCAGGAACTGGCTGGATGGCTGAGCCCAGAGAGCTGTGGTGAATGGTGCCACATCCAGTTGGCAGCTGTCACCAGTGGTGTTCCCCAGGGATCAGTGCTGGGCCCGGTCCTGTGCAACATCTTTATTGATGATCTGGACCAGGGGATTGAGTCCAGCATCAGTGAGTTTGCAAATGACACCAAGCTAGGGGCAGCTGTGGAGCTGTTGGAAGGTAGGAGAGCCCTGCAGAGGGACCCAGACAGGCTGGATGGGTGGGCAGAGGCCAATGGGATGAGATTTAACAAGGCCAAGTGCAGGGTTCTGCACTTCGGCCACAACAACCCCAAGCAGCACTGCAGGCTGGGGACAGAGTGGGTGGAGAGCAGCCAGGAGGAAAGGGACCTGGGGGTACTG
>WAAF01002160.1:487742-513388 GCA_013400475.1 Tricholaema leucomelas
ATGGGCTGCCCAGGGAGGTGGTGGAGTCACCGTCCCTGGAGGTGTTGAAGCCAAGCCTGGCTGGGGCACTTAGTGCCATGGTCTGGTTGTCTGGCTAGGGCTGGGTGCTAGGTTGGACTGGATGATCTTGGAGTTCTCTTCCAACCTGGTTGATTCTATTCTATTCTATTGTTTTCACTGGAATAAATCAGAAGCACTAACATGTGAAAAGAAAGAGAAGAAGCTCATGGTGTTCATCAGGCTACCAGGTTCAGTCTTCTTCAACATCTTCGTCAGTGACCTGGTTGAAGGGACAGAGTGGACCCTCTAACGTAGGCAAGCTGGGAGGAGTGGCTGCTGTGGGTGACCCTGCTTTAGCAAGGGGGGGGGTTGAACTGGATGATCAGAGATTCCATGCAGCCCCCATGATGCTGGGATTCTGTGAAGCCCAGGCTGCATCAAGAACATAACCATTTCAGGTATTGCACCCTTTTGTTTGTTCTTTGGCTGGAACAAGTCAGAGATGTTTGTTTATTCAACACCTTTTAGAAGAGACAGCATTTAAAAAGCATCTCCACTGGATTAGATTCATGATCTGGAAGCAAATCCTAAACAACTCCCCTCTAAGCCCTACACAAACTTTGTGCCACAGAAGCCTTCTGCTCGACTCGCTGTGCGTTTGAATTCCATGAACGTGAACGTGAGAGGTGCATCTTCTGGGGAGTGAAAAGACCCCAGAGAGAGATCAAATACTGCTCTCGTGCATGGCAAATGTCATCAGCCTAAGTGGAAAAGAAGCCTATGGTGGATCCTGTCCACAAGGCAAGCACATTCCCTGCACTCACAGAAGATGCTGCAAAGTAAAAAGATTGGGCTCTCTATCCAGGGCTTATGTCTCTAGGAGTAGAGAAGATAAACTTAATGGCTACTGAGGTCCTCCACCACTTCCAGCTCTCACATTTGCAGCTCTCTCTCATATGACCACTGACAACTAGCAGCAAGGAATGAAGAGTGATGGCATCGCAGCCCAGCGCCAGCTCGTGGGAGCTCTCTGCCTCTTCAGCAGAGGAAGCCTCTTTGCAGGCAGCAGATGGTGCTGCTCACAAACCTCATCACTGAGCTACCACAGCAACAGGCTCTCGTCTTTTAAAAACAGTCCTACTTAGAAAGAGAAACGCTAAGAATGGGGTAGCACATCTAAGTAGCTGTAAGAACCTCAGGTCCCATCTTCAGACAGGACTTAGTTCCAGACCAGAAGCGCTGAAGCACCTTAGGATGCGCGTAAGCAGCAGTACGGATGCAGAAATCACAACCCTCTCACCAAAATCAAACCTGGCAGCTACCAAGACCAAAGGTGTTGTGGAAATCTGCTGCATGCCCCAAAAGACCTGGCACCGTGGCCACGGGGCTCAAACACCACGGAGAAACTCAATGACTTGTTGCCTTGGGAAATTCCTCCAACACCTGAACCTTGGTGACCATCTTCATGCCTCCCAGGAGACTGGCCAGGGAGTCTCAGTTGCTCTCAGTTCCAAAATCTCCACCAAAACACAGCATCAAGAAGGCCTTTCTCTTTTTGCTGCACCATTTATTGCCTTATCACCCTCCCTGGCTGATGCCTGAAACTGAGATAAGAGCATCAAAGTGAGGGGACGTGATCCAAACCCCTGAGTTGTGTAAAAACAGATTATATTTGTCATTGAAACGTCTGAGTTCTGTAAGAAACAGGAGCAGGTTTTACGTGCCCCATAGTGTCCAGCTGAATCACAGAATCATAGAACAGAGACCTCCAAGCTCATCCAGCCCAACCTAGCACCCAGCCCTGGCCAATCAACCAGACCATGGCACTAAGTGCCTCATCCAGGCTTTTCTTGAACACCTCCAGGCACGGCGACTCCACCACCTCCCTGGGCAGCCCATTCCAATGCCAATCACTCTCTCTGCCAACAACTTCCTCCTAACATCCAGCCTAGACCTCCCCTGGCACAACTTGAGACTGTGTCCTCTTGTTCTGTTGCTGCTTGCCTGGCAGAAGAGCCCAACCCCACCTGGCTACAGCCTCCCTTCAGGCAGCTGCAGGCAGCAATGAGCTCTGCCCTGAGCCTCCTCTGCTGCAGGCTGCACACCCCCAGCTCCCTCAGCCTCTCCTCACAGGGCTGTGCTCCAGGCCCCTCCCCAGCTTTGTCGCCCTTCTCTGGACACCTTCCAGCACTTCAACATCTCTCTTGAATTGAGGAGCCCAGAACTGGACACAGCACTCAGGGTGTGGCCTGAGCAGTGCTGAGTACAAGGGCAGAAGAACCTCTCTTGTCCTACTGGCCTGTTCTAATTCTCCTCTATAACCTCGCTTCACAACCCTTTGGGGGAAGAAACTGTTGTTCATGGTCTACCTAAACCACTCCTGGGGCCACTCGAGGCCATTTCCTTTTGTCCTATCACTTGTTAATAGGGAGAAGAGACTGATCCCACTTGGCTCCACCCAGGAGAAGCAAAAGCAGGATTTAAATTCTCCTTCATAACCTACCTTCATTGTGAAGGTTTTGTTTTGATTTGGTTTGGGTTTTTTTCCCTATGGAACACGAACATCTCTATCAAGCTCAGCCATTGAAATGCCTCTATTAAGTCCATGCTGGCTTTTGTCCTTCAGCTGTTCTGTCTTTAAGCTGTATCTAGATGTATATCCACAGAATTCAATACATATTTATTTGTTTGGGTACTTGGGGGCCTTTTAATAGATGTCATCTGCCTTTGAAGGGTGATTTTCCTTGGCGCTGACTCTCCACCAGCAGCCTTTGCTGACTAATCAAGATGTAGCTTTGTCCTGCTCTCGTAGCTGGAGGGGATTTTTGCAGCTCTGTAGGGTTTTGTCATTCATTGGGATGCTTTGCCAGTGTGTTGTGCACCTGCACAATGTCAAATACATATTGCCCACAGCAGCATTTAGTATGCTTCCTGATGTCGATGTAAAGGCAATAACTCAGGATCTTAATTGCAGGACTTGTCTGGATGCTGCCTCACCTACGTCTCCTTTTTTCTCCCCTGTTTTTATTTTCTGGGTCAAATAACACCCAGTCTTTGGCACACAGCTAGGATATTGTTTTCTCTGTGACCCTGGGAAACAAACCCAACAATACTGTGTAGTGATTATTGGTCTGGAGAAAGCACTTTGAAGTGTGTCACTTACCACAGTGTGCCAACAAGTCACCTCTACAGAATAAAAAGGTTCTTTGTACAACCTTTATATTCTTTGTAGCATAAAAAGGTTGAAGGGTGGAGCAGGTGATTCTTTGGGGTCCCTCCCAGTATGGCATTCTGGGATTAAGAACCACATAATCTCATCATGGTGGGGGCTGGAAGGGACCCCATGAGATCATCAAGTCCACATCCCTGCCAAAGCAGCTGCTTGAAGGCTCTCCTTTGTTAGACCATAAAGGTAAAGGCAGTGTACAGGCAAAAATACTGCCTGAAAGCTCCACTTGAGAGATGGAGCCAAACTATCTCAGTATCATGTGCTGTGCTTTGGGAGCATAACCTTTTTATGTAGCTGATTATCGAGCTGCTACTACCCTTAATCAGTCAGCAATTGAATGTAGAGCTGAAGCTCAGACACTCTCCCTTGATTTCCAAAGCCCTGCACTGGAATCAATCCTGGCAATTTGTCAACCTTGGGCTGAAAGTGAGCAGTTTGAAACTCTCTGAAGCTGGTTTCTTGGTGTGGAGGCCATGAGGGATGGTCGATGGTCTTGTCAAATAGATGGCAAAGCACTTGGCTGTCTGGCTGGAGCTCTATTACCTGGCCAGGCTGGAGACCTGGGGGGAAGGGAACCTCCTGAAGTTCAACAAGGGCAGGTGCAGACATCTTCACCTGGGGAGGAACAACCCTCTGCACCAGTGCAGGTGAGGGCATGACCTGCTGGAAAAACTTTGCTGTGAGGGTGCTGGAGCTCTGGAGCAGGCTGCCCAGAGAGGCTGTGGAGTCTCCTTCTTTGGAGAGAGATTCCAAACCTGCCTGGACATTGTGATCCTGGGCAAGCTGCTGTGGGTGATCTTACTTTAGCAGGGGGATTGGACTGGTTGATCCTCCGAGGTCCCTTCCATGCTAGATATAGAGATGGATAGGCAGTGGAGAAACCTTTGGTCTGTTTTTAATGTAAGTGGTTTTTTGTCCCTATCACTTGTAGACAGCTGTGAGGTGCTCAGGTGCTGATGGAATTTGCCCTCTGGGTTTGCAGTGGAGTCTCAGGCAGGTGAGATCCCAGGGAGACAGTTTGCTGTGCCGTTATTGCTGCACTTTCTGAGCACACAAACACATAAATGTCTAAGGTAGAAGTAGGGACGCAGCAGAGAGAGCCAAGAGCAGAGCCCTCACCCCCAGGATGGATGTTCTTTGCTTTGCATATGTGCTGAACCCAGAGAGTTTTGTGCTTTTAGGAGTAACCAGCCAGCAACAGCCAGACATAAGTGCAGCCGTTGAGGTGACAGGGGGCTGTGGGTGCCTGGACAGCCAGGCAGCGACGCTGGCAGAGCCCAAAAGATGGCACTGTGTGCCTGCTGCGCTGTACAGCAAACCCTTTCTCCGAAGCAGATTGGTTCATTGTGGTGCAGCTCTCCAACTCGTTCTGTTCTCAAGGCTTTGCATACGGTAAAGTCCATTATTTGTAAAGGCCAAATCGCTGCCCCCCCCCCTCCAAAAAGAAAAAAGAAAAGGGGTTAAAAAAAAAAGCCTTCAGCCAAAAAAAACCCCATCTCTTTCTCTCTCTGAACTAATAACACATCAGTCTGATGAAAAATAACATGGTGCAGGGAAGGAGTTTTTCTCAGTTATTAATGGCTGATGTTTGTTGTGTTGTTTAGTCCAAGAAGCCTTGATGGATAGAAGCAGCTTTTCGACACCAGTGGCCCTTCAGCTGGCGTTTCAATGCCTTCTGCAAGGAGTCAGCCAGTCTCAGGGTGTTAGGGATTGGAACACAGGGTGTTAGAAGTTGGAAGGGACCTCCAGAGATCATAGAATCAGTCAGGGTTGGAAGGGACCACAAGGCTCAGCCAGTTCCAACCCCCTGCCATGCCCAGGGACACCCTACCCTAGAGCAGGCTGCACACAGCCTCAGCCAGCCTGGCCTCTAACACCTCCAGGGATGGGGTCTCAACCACCTCCCTGGGCAACCCATTCCAGCCTCTCACCACTCTCATGCTCAACAACTTCCTCCTCACCTCCAGTCTGAACCTACCCATCTCCAGCTTTGCTCCATTCTCCCCAGTCCTGTCGCTCCCTGATATCCTGGAAAGTCCTTCCCCAGCTCTTTTGTAGGCCCCCTTCAGATGCTGGAAGATCACTGAGTACAACCTCCCTGCCAAAGCAGGGTCCCCTAGGGCAGGCCCCATGTGAGGGTTTGGGAAGTCTCTAGAGAAGGAGACTCCACAGCCTCTCCGGGCAGCCTGTTCCAGGGCTCCAGCAGCCTCCCTCTGGTGGTTAGAGGCTAATTGGAATATATTGATGAGAGAAATTAGATCATTGTTTGTGAAAAGAAAATAATGATGAAATCTTTGTCATTCACCAGTTTGCTGAGAGGGATAAAAGGCTGAAGTGTAACCAATTTTGGCCACTCTGCTCTGTGTCACTGGATTTATTCACCTCCTTTTAGCTCTGTGCTGGGGTTGTTTAGCCTGGAAAAGAGGAGGCTCAGGGGTGACCTCATGCTGCTTCTCAGCTTCCCTTTTCCTTGCCACAGGGAGAGCCAAGATATGTCTGTCCAGAGTGGGACCTGCCTTTAACACCTCTGTGATGTAAATCCCCAGGAGGAAGATCCCATTTGAAGGCCATTTTCAAAAGGAGGTTAAAATACCTTTATTTTTAATCCATTGGACTGCCACTGACTGGAAGAATCCATCTTCTGGGTGCTTTTTGCCAGCTTTGACTCTGCCTAGGTCTCTCTTCCCCTGCCAGACAGGTCAGCAGTTGTGCAGTCTGGTGGCTGGAGACCTTTGGAGACAGTGGCGATCGCTCCTGCCTGGCTTAATGCTCCAGACCAAGCTCAGTGCTGTGCATACAGACCTGGTGGAGGACTGGGATGGCCTGGTTGTGTGGGTTGTTTGGAGAACAAGCTCTGTCATGCCCTGAGTTTCCTGCAGGCTGGTTGGGCTGGTGTTGCAGGGCACTGAACCACCCTGTCCTAGCCTCTGCCTGGGATAACTGATGGCAACAGTTCTGCCTAGGGTAAAAGTCCTGTAACTGGCTGTGGCGGCCCAAGGAATGAGCATTTAAAGCTGGAGGGAGCAGAGGCACCAGGCTGAGAGATCTAAAGGCACTGCTGTTCCCTAGGGAGCTCACTTAGCCCGATTGCTTAATTGCAGGTGATAATGCAGCATTTGTTTGATCTGACAACGTCTATGATGCAGCTCAAAATGGGCTGAAAAGCTGGGGAGTAGCTCACCAGGAGATGAAAGACCCCAGCAAAGATGATGGGATGAGAACAAAGTTATTTCATGAAGAAAATGCAGGAATAAAGGAATTGAGCTTTTCAGGCCAGCCTCGTTAGGAGCCTAGGCAAATGAGGTTTGGGGTTATGAAACAGCATTTTGTCCAGGAAAAAACAAACCCATCCTGCAGAATGCTTCCAAGAACAAAATACAAGTAAAAGCCAAGAGAATCTGTTTCTTTGCTTACCTGCTGCCCTTTCATGCAACTCTGAGATCTCTTCCTTGTCACTTTTAAAGACCTGAGGCCGTTTGTTTAAACAACAACCTGGAATTGAACTTCTCTGTGTGGAACATGTTCAGAGAAGGGCAAGGAATCATAGAGTCAGTCAGGGTTGGAAGGGACCACAAGGGTCAGCCAGTTCCAACCCCCTGCCATGCCCAGGGACACCCTACCCTAGAGCAGGCTGCCCACAGCCTCATCCAGCCTGGCCTTAAACACCTCCAGCCATGGAGCCTCAACCACCTCCTTGGGCAACTCATTCCAAGCTCTCACCACTCTTGCTCTCACCACTCTCATGCTGAGCAACTTCCTTCTCACCTCCAGGCTGACTCTCCCCCACCTTCAGCTTTGCTCCATTCCCCCCCAGTCCTGTCATTCCCTGACAGCCTAAAAAGTCCCTCCCCAGCTTTTTTGTAGCCCCCTTCAGATCCTGGAAGGCCACAAGAAGGTCACCTGGGAGCCTCCTCTGCTCCAGCTTGCACAGCCTCAACTCTTTCAGTCTGTGCTCACAGCAGAGCTGCTGCAGCCCTCTCAGCATCCTCTTGGCCCTGCCCTGGGCACACTTCAGCATCTCCACATCCTTGTAATGGGGTCTCCAGAACTGGCTGCAGTACTCCAGGTGGGGTCTCACCAATAGAGGGGAGTAGAGGGGAAGCCCGCAAAGGCTCTGGAGAGCAGGACTGGTAAGGAGCAGCTGAGGGAACTGGGGGTGTTTAGCTCGTAGAAAAGGAGGCTGAGGGGAGACCTCATTGCTCTCTGCCACTGCCTGAAAGGAGGTTGAAGTGAGGTGAGGGTTGTTCTCTTCTGCCAAAGAACAAGCAATAGGACATTGATAATGTCCTCAAGTTGCACCAGGGGAAGTTTAGGTTGAAGATTAGGAATGATTTCTTCCCTGCAAGAGTGGTCAGACATTGGAATAGGCTGCCCAAGAAGGTGGTGGAGTCGCTCTCCCTGGAAGTGTTCAAGAAACCTGTGGACATGGCACTTTGGGATATGGTTTAATGACCATGGTGGTGTTGTGTTGACAGTTGGACTTGGTGACCTTGGAGGTCTATCCAGCAGAGACAATTCTGTAATTGCCTGATTCTGTGAACTCTGCACCTTCCACCCAATGATCTTGAGTGATCTAATAGCTTCAGAATATCAAAGACAGTGAAGGTTCTTTCCAGGAGTCTCTTTGTGGGGAAGAGTCTCTCACACTGACTGTATTTTTCTTTCTGAAAGCTAATTCACAACAGTGCATGTGCAGGGTATTACTAAGGACAATGAAGCACTGCCTGGCTGGAGACTGGTGTGTGGGGGTGGGAGACTTAAGCCCACTTAGCTTTTCTATCCTTTCCATGCTCAGAACTCTCCACTTCCATTTTGCAATGACGGTGACCTCTCAGGGCACCTCCTGTAGAGCTGATAAAGCTCTAGGACCCTGGTGGACAGAGGCCATGCTCATGTTTTTCCACATTGTCCCCAAGCCACATAGCTGAAGGATCAGCTCCAGCAGCCAGACTGTGCTGAACGTGCAGGGATGTATGTGGGTGTTGAACTATCTGTGTTGGAACGTGGTGGAGGTGTCAGTTGTGCTGCTGGCTGTAACAAACTCAAAGGAGTTCTTCCAGAGACTGACAAAAATAGCCTGGTTCCTATTAATTTCAGATCCCATGGGGCACCTGCCTTCATTTTTAGGCACCTAAATACTTCTGCACATCTCCCTCTCTCTGCTTCTTGAGCTGGAGACTGATCTGGCACATCAAACCTCAGCTCAGACGTTTCTAGATCTGAGCAGCTTCTAAAATGAGAAGCAGAACTTCTCAGACCCTATGATGAGGTCAGAATTGCTCATGCCAGGGAGGAAGTAATTTGTGGAGACTCATAGATTTCAAATATTCCTTTTGAAAACACATCTTGAAGGGCTTTTGTTGGAGTTGGTTTGCTTTGTTGTATGAGGCTTTGGCTTTTATTTATTCCTTCCCCCCCCCCCATTTATGCTAAAGTGAGAGGCAGGAGAGATTTCTATCAACACAAAAAGCATATTGGGAATTGCTTGGGTCAAATGATTTTGCCCTTTGGTAAAATGATGCTTTAGGAATATTATCACAGACATTGGTTATATTAGCAATCTGTTTATCCAGGTAACTGAGAGGCAAATGTAGCCTGCTGGCTTCTCCCAGGAAGACAAAGACAGAGTGGAGGGTGTTTATATGTTCCTGCATATAAATGACTTATTTATTTTGATAAGATTTTACTGGGATCCCAGGAAGAGATTGGACATAGAGCTGTAAAATGCTTATCAGCATGAAATAACGCTGCTTTCGTGCTGCCTGCTTGGTAATGCTGATCTAGATGGATGGCTTTGGTTGAGAGAGAACCTGCATCAGAGTGGTGCTGTGGTTAAACCCTGTGACCCCTTCCATGCTGGGTATGGGGTAGTGAGGGTGCTCAGGGGGAGGTGAGCTCTCAGCTCTATCACCTTGACCCAGCATCAGTAGAAACATTTGTCTGTGCCTTGATTTTCACCAGCGCTGTAGAGCAGGATGCTTCTGCTCCACACCCCCCAGGTTTTGGGGATGTCTCCTACATGGCAGTTAGCATGAGCAGAGCAGGTAGATGAACATCTGGCACTTTTCTCCAAGAGGACATTTGGATGGATATGACAAATGGGCACGTCAGTATGCAGAAGAGAAGATAAAGTGTGATAGGAGAGCCGTGGGGGACTTGCCCAGCCAACCTAGCAGGCTCCTGGGGTAGCTCTGCTTTTGGGATGCAAGAGCAGACTTGTCATAGAATCAGCCAGGTTGGAAGAGACCTCCAAGCTCATCCAGTCCAACCTAGCACCCAGCCCTAGCCAATCAACCAGACCTTGGCACTAAGTGCCTCATCCAGGCTTTTCTTGAACACCTCCAGGGACGGCAACTCCACCACCTCCCTGGGACTTGCAGTGTTTGGCTGGCTCCTTGTTTCTGGGGTTTGATCTTGCTTCATCCAGCACTGCAGTTGCTTTGCCCTTGAGGTGAGACCTGAGCTTGGAGAAATCTGATAGACTGCAGGGCTGGGTGTCCTTGCTCCAGGTCATTCCCATCCAGGCATCTGAGGCTGGAGGAGTTTGGGGCTGTTCAACCAGGAGGCTCTGGGGAGATCTTAAAGCAGTGTTCTAGTACCTGAAGAGGGCTACAGGAGAGCTGTGGAGGGAGTTTTTATAAGAGCCTGTAGTAATAGAACAAGGGACAATGGTTTGAACTAGAGCAGGCTAGGTTTAGATTGGACATTAGGAAGAAATTCTTTGCTATGAGGGGGGTGAGACACTGGAACTTGTTGCCCAGAGAAGTTGTGGATGCCCTGGAAGTGTTCAAGACCAGGCTGGAGAGGACCTTGAGCAACCTGGACTAGTGGAAGGTGTCCCTGCCCATGGTGTGTGGGGGGTTGGAACTGGATGATCTTTGAGGTCCCTTCCAACCCAAACCATCCTGAGATTCTATGATCTCCGCTTTGCTGAGTACCACAACAATGCTGGTAGAGATCTTCCCTTTAATTGTTACTGAGTGGTTTGGGTGGTGCTAGAAGCCATGCAGAATGGGTTATTAGGTTTGTCTAACTTAAAAAGGGAAGCAAAGCAAAGAACCTAATCTCCCTGAGAATGAAAAATTGCTTAGAATCTGCTGTCAAAACAGCAAGGCTACAATGGCACTTGTGCAATTACAGGGGACTGTGCATGCAGGAGTGATGAGACTTTTACATATATGAGCAATGAGAGGAAGGTCTTTAAAATCACACTTTAGTTTTACTTCATAATTATGTGGCTCCAGGACGATGCATCACGGAGATCTCTCGGTACTGAAGGATGAAATTGTTTGAACATTTATTTTTACCCAGAAGTGGTGCCATGAGCAATGCTTCAGAACAGGCTGAACTGACTGGAATTCTATTAGTCATGTCTCTATTAAGAAAAGGCAGGAATTAATTCAGGAGATTTAGGAGGTTTTGATTTTCATCTCTGAAAAGCTGAAGGGTCAAAACGTAGATTAGGGCAGGGCATAGCAGCGCTGAGCACCCAGGCTGTGGAAGCATTAATGGTGCTCGTGTGGTGTGGTAAACTGCTCCAGTGTGGTGTGAGGAGTGGAGAGATGGTGCAGCTGGGAAAAAGTGGTTGTGGAGTAAGCGTGGAGCAATTGAGGAATGACATTATAATGACAAATGGAGGATATGCTGGATTCAGTTTTGGACTCCTTACTTCAAGAAGGCCATTGAGAGGCTGGAGCTGGTCCAGAGAAGGGCAATGAAGCTGATGAAAGGCCTGGAGAACAGGGCTTGAGAGGAGCAGCTGAGGGAACTTGGGAGTGTTCAGTCTGGAGAAGAGGAGGCTGAGGGGAGACCTCATTGCTCTCTACAACTCCCTGAAAGGAGCTTGGAGTCAGTTAGGTGTCAGCCTCTTCCCTCAGACTGGAAGCAATAAGATAAGAGTACAGGACTTCAAATTGCCCCAGAGGAGGTTTGGTTGGACATGAGGAACAATTCCTTCCCCAGAAGGGTTTCCAAGGCCTGGCACAGGCCGCCCAGGGCAGTGGTGGAGTCCCCATCGCTGGAGGGGTTTCAAAGCCATGGAGACATGTTGCTGAAGGGCATGGTTTAGTGGTGATCTGGCAGTGGTGGTTTAATGGTTGGACTGGATGATTTTAAAAGTCTCTTCCAACCAAATTTATTCAATGATTCTATGACTCTATCAGTTATAATGTTGTCATGGGAGCCTGAGCCCCAGTTTGGCATCACAGCTTCTCATTGCTGTGGGGACACCATCACTGTCCAAAGACAGCTTTTTCTCACCTATCTCCAAGGGAAAGGCAAAGTATCCCATGGGAGGGATTTTTAAGAGCTACTGTTAGCAAAAAAACTTCAATTTCTTCCTATGAAAGGTACCAAATAGCATAAAGAGTGTCATTATTCTGCATACCACTGTGTAAAAGCTGCAAATTGCCTTTTGTCTGGAGTGTAACAGGCTGTACTTAACCACTCACACCTGCTGACTGCTGAGACTCAACCCGAGCATCACTGTCCATAATAGAAATAATTAATCCCCAGGAAGAGGTATTCCAGGTAAGCCTGAATTTCTTGTATTGTATGCAGAGGCATGAAGAGTTGATAACCTTTAATAGTAATTTTCTGTTGTTACTCCAAGGGGTAGGCTTGAAAAGTTTCAGATGCTTGATGCTGAGTGATTTGACTCTTCAAAGCAGCCAGCGCGGTCACTGCTGGGCTGTGTGATCAGCAGCCAAAGCACCACATTCAGAATGGCTCAGCCACACTCAGAGACTCACACAGTATGGTAGGGGTTAGAAGGGACCTCTGGAGATCATCCACTCCAGCCCCACCAGCCAAGGCAGGTTCACCTAAAGGTCACACAGGAACAGTTCCGGACGGGTTTGGAACCTCTGCAGAGCTGGAGACTTCGTCTCCTCTCTGTGCAGCCTGTTCCAGTGCTTCAGCACCCTTACATTAAAGAAGTCTCCCCTCATGTTCAGATGGAACTTCCAGTTTGCATCAGAAATCTTTTGTCTCCTGGGCTCCTTGCCATGGCTCATGTCTGGTGGTTCAGTGTTTCTGGGGCAAGCACAGCACATGTGGACTCTGGCAGAAGGATGCGGAGTTGGTTTTCTTTGTAGCTTGTGTGGGTACTACAGTGTGTTAAACCCAAGGATTTCAGACACCTGAGGGGTGTGCAGAGGACAGCCACAGCGCTCTGCTTCCTGGCTATTTTGGGAAGCTGTCCTGCTTGTTCTGGAAAACTCAGCTGATACTCAGGCTGAAGGATGTGGAGCATCTCTCTCCAGATACAGTCTCTTCCCACTCTCCTCCTCCTTGTCCCTTCTGGAGACGCTCTCTTGCAGATGCCCATTTTAGACCTGCTTCCCAGCAGCATGCTCTACTTTCTGCCTTTTCTACTCTCATTCCATCAGGAATGGTGTGGCCAGCAGGAGCAGGGAGGTCATTCTGCCCCTGTACTCTGCACTGGTTAGACCACACCTTGAGTACTGTGTCCAGTTCTGGGCCCCCCAGTTTAAGAGGGGCATTGAGATGCTTGAATGTGTCCAGAGAAGGGCAACGAGGCTGGTGAGAGGCCTCGAGCACAGCCCTACGAGGAGAGGCTGAGGGAGCTGGGGTTGGTTAGCCTGGAGAAGAGGAGGCTCAGGGCTGACCTTATTGCTGTCTACAACTACCTGAGGGGTGGTTGTGGCCAGGAGGAGGTTGCTCTCTTCTCTCAGGAGGCCAGCACCAGAACAAGAGAACACAGCCTCAAGCTGTGCCAGGGGAAATTTAGGCTTGAGGTGAGGAGAAAGTTCTTCACTGAGAGAGTCATTGGACACTGGAATGGGCTGCCCAGGGAGGTGGTGGAGTCGCCGTCCCTGGAGCTGTTCAAGGCAAGGTTGGACATGGCACTTGGTGCCATGGTCTAGCCTTGAGCTCTGTGGTAACAGCTTGGACTTGATGATCTGTGAGGTCTCTTCCAACCTTGGTGATACTGTGAGACTGTGAGACTGTGAATTACCAGTCCTTGTTTACAGACTTTGCTTTTCTGACAAGATCAGGTTCAAGTTTAGGCATGAGGACAACTCACCACCTCCTGACAAGCAGGACAGGATGATGGCCCCTCCGCCTCTTCCCTGGCCCCAGCAGCATCCAGCACAGAACACAGCAGAGCTGGGCAGCCCCAGCCTTCACCTTAACACTCCTGCTCTCGTTTTCTCCAGTGGCATCTCTGCCAGAACCTGTAGGCATAGATGGAAACCCTCCATGACTCTTATGGCCTGAAACTGTGCCAGGAGAGATTTAGATTGGACACAAGGAAAAATTTCTTTACAGAAAGAGTGTTCAGACATTGGCACAGGCTGCCCAGGGAGGTGGTGCAGTCACCATCCCTGGAGGTATTCAGGGAAGGCACAGGCTGCCCAGGGAGGTGGTGCAGTCACCGTCCCTGGAGGTATTCAGGGAATGTGGCCATGGCACCTAGGGACATGGTTTAATGGCCATGGTGGTGTTGGGTTGATGGTTGGACTCTATGATCTTAGAGGTCTTTTCCAACTGAACCAATTGCCCAGGGAGGTGGTTGAGGCCCCATCCCTGGAGATGTTTAAGGCCAGGCTAGATGGGGCTCTGGCCAGCCTGCTCTAGGGGAGGGTGTCCCTGGCCATGGCAGGGGGGTTGGAACTGGCTGATCCTTGTGGTCCCTTCCAACCCTGACTGATTCTATGAATTCTATGGTTCTATGACTGAGAGCACTGCAGTAGATGTTCATATTGGTTGTCCTCTCCTGGGCCCTGCTGACAGAAAGATGTGAAGACAAGGGCATCTGAAATGCACAGATTGCTTCCTGTCACTATTGGATTGCTTGGTAACCATTTGCTTAGGGCAATTACCACTAATTATTTAACAGAATTGGAAGAACAGAAAATTAATCTATAAAGGGTACCAGGGACACATTGCTGTCTGATAATAGGATTTTACAAGATAGCCAAAACACAGCCAGCCCAAAATGTGTCTGTCCAGATGTACAAAAAGAAATATGCTTCATTGCTACTTGTGATATTTGAAAGGGGGGAAAAAAATCCCACCAAAAAAACCCCTGAGCCACACCATAGAGAGCATGAGATGAGCTTTGGGCTGATATTTATTTATGGAGTGAGCTCTTCTTGATAATTTAGGAAGTACATAATGTGCATCTAATTTTATCCCCCCAGATACGGGCATGAGGTTCTGTCTGAGCTAAAATTAGCTGGGGGAGGTGTGTGGAGTTTGGGTTTGGGTTGTTTTTTTTTTGTCTAGACCATCTGTGGATGTAGTTTTGTCTTGCAGAGTTACATGGACACCCAATCATAGCATGTGATGACTTGAGCCTCTTGTCCCCTCTGAGGGGGCAGGAAGGAGGAACGTTCCCATCTCACCGCTTGCATCAGATTTTTCCCTCTTTCCTGGCCAGGCTTTCTGCTTTCAACTCCAGATGCTCTTCTGCCAAATGGCCTAAGCTGAAGTCAGGTTTCTGGGGAGTTGTGACTTTATTTTATTCTCTTTGCACATTTCATCTGTAAAAGGAGTGTAATGAAACCCATTTGGATCTCCCAGCTGCAAGGGTAATTAAATTAAAAGTGATTTTGGACTGTTGGTTGAAAGAAAGTCCAAGTATTGGCTACTTTTAGTTCTGGGTTTTACTCAATTTCTGAAATTAATTAAGGTGACAACTTTATTTGGGACAGTGTTTGAGGGCTGACAGCTCTTTGCTGTGACAACAGACCAAGGGAGCTGGGGTTGTTCAGCCTGGAAACCAGAAGGCTCCAGAGAGACCTTCTGGTGGCTTCCTCTTTTTCTTTCCATCTCCTTCCTTTCCTCTTCATCTCCTTCTTTCCCTCATCTTTCTCCTTTCCTCTCAATCTCCTTCCTTTTCGCCTTCTCCCTCTTTTCGTCTCCATCCTTTTCCTATCCTTCTCCCTCCTTTCAGCGTCACCTTCCCTTTTCTACCATATCCTCCCCTTTCCCACCTTGCACCACATTTTCCCCTTTCCCCCCCAAACACAGAGCACCTGGGTGCTGCTGGAGTCTTCTCCCAGCCCAGGTGTCACCACTCTGCCCCCCTGCCCACTCCCCTATTTAATCAGCCCCAGGAAAGGCAGAAGCCCCAAGTTTGCCTAACTGGGCAGAGGGATCCTTCTCCTGTTGCTGCTGGTGAGTTCCCATGGTGCACACTGGGTGCATGAGAGTGGGATCTAAAGGCTGGGACCCCCCAGCTATCTAGAACAGAGACCAGATGATCACTCTAACATCACCCATGGGTGCTGGCTGGGCCTTCTTACTTAGGCTGAGCTCCCCTCTGTTTAGCTGCTTCTTTCTGCTCACTTATGGTGAGCTTAAGTGCTTGGCTTAACTGGAAGCTCATGGGGGGAGCAGCATTGTGTTGTCATAGAATTGTTTCAGTTGGAAAAGCCCTCTAAGATCATCAAGCCCAACCTTCAACCCAACACCACCATGGCTACTAAACCATGTCCCAAAGTGCCATGGCCACACGTTCCCTGAACACCTCCAGGGACGGCAACTCCACCACCTCCCTGTGCAGCCCATTCCAAAGCCTGACAACTCTTGCAGGAAAGAAATGGTTCCTTATGCCCAACCTAAACCTCTCCTGTCACAACTTCAGGCCATTTTTTCTCATTCTATCACACGATGCTAGGGAGAAGAGACCAGCTCCCACCTCACTGCAACCTTCTTTCAGGGAGTTGTAGAGAGCAGTGAGCAACTAGGCACAACTGAAGCTGCCAGTTGCTTCAGAAAGTTATGCAAAACAACTGTGTCACCAAAAATAAGGCAACTGAAATGGTAGAATACTCAGTTTGGGCTCAGCTCTCTTAGAAGGAGACTCTGAAATGCTTTTTATAACCTTCTGCTTCACTCTGTTCCTATTGACTCACATCACTATGCAAATGCTCTCACTTGCAATAAAATCAATTAGTGCTATCACATCTCATAGAAGTGTGCACCCATTAGTTTGCTGCTGAGGCACTCTTTCTGCCCCACTTGCTTATGGCCAAGACACAGGAGGGGTGTGCAGCCTGGTGATGCCCACTGGGAACTGTTGGGGCATCCTCTCTTTAGTCTGGAGAAGAGAAGACTGAGAGGAGATCTTATCCATGTGTACAAATACCTGAGGGGTGGGGGTCAAGTGGCTGAGGCCAAGCTCTTTTCAGTGGTCAGCAGCAATAAGCCAAGGAGCAACAGCTACAGACTGGAACAGAGAAGGTTTCACCTCAATATGAGAGGAAACTTCTTTACAGTCAGGGTGATGAAACACTGGAGCAGGCTGCCCAGAGAGGTTGTGGAGTCTCCTTTGGAGACCCAAAGCAGGCATTAAGTGCCTCATGATGTGGCAAGAAGTGCCACTGACACGGTGCTCTCTGCACATCTGCAAGAGATCCTGCCTGCCCTCTACTCTGCCATGGTGAGACCTCATCTTGAATACTGCCTTCAGTGTTGGGCTCCTCAGTTGAAGAGGGACAGGGATCTGTTGGAGAGGGTCCAGCAGAGGGCTGCAAGGATGATGAGAGGACTGGAGCACTGCCTGATGAGGGGAAGCTGAGGGACTTGGGGTTGCTTAGTCTGGAGAAGAGAAGACTAAGAGGGATTTAATAAATATTTATAAACATCTGAGGGCCGATGGGGAGGGGGGGATGGGGACAGGCTCTGCTCACTGCTCTCTGGGATAGGACAAGGAGCAATGGGTGAAAGTTGCAGCACAGGAGGTTCCAGCTCAACACAAGGGGGAACTTCTTTACTGTAAGGGTCACAGAGCACTGGAACAGGCTCCCCGGAGAGGTTGTGGAGTCTCCTTATTTGGAGACTTTCAAGGCCTGTCTGGATGTGCTCCTGTGTGACCTGAGCTAGATTGTGTGGTCCTGCTCTGGCAGGGGGATTGGACTCAATGATCTCCTTGGGTCCCTTCCAACTCCTAACATCCTGTGAGCCTGTGAAACCTCTGTGCCAGGAGGAACTAGAATCAGATCAGAGATGGTCTGCCTCTTTCCCAGCACCCTGCTAGAACTTGGGAAGATCTCAAAGCCTCTCAACAGCTATCAAGACACTGAGCAGTTCCAACACTGCCACAAAGGAGCCAAGGACTGTCTCAAAAATTCTACTCCACTGCAGACTGTCCCTAGGGCTCCAGGCTGCCTATTTATAAGTGGGACAAAGCCATTTTGTGGCTAAACCTTTCCAGTTTTCTGATTCTCCTAAATGAATGAATTGCCCATAAGCATCCTTGTGAAGATTTCCCCCAACTGAATTAGCACCCAAATTTAACTAGTTTGGATATAGTTTGTGGGCAGAGCTTTGGGGAAAGGAAATAACTACATCTTTCATAATTCTTGCCTCATTCATTGACCCAACTAAATCACTTGGGTGTCCAACACCCTGCCTGCATCCTTTGAGTTGTCATTGATCAAGACAGTGGTGGAGTCTCCATCCCTGGAGGACTTTCAAAGCTGTGGAGATGCGGTGCTGAGGGACATGGTTTAGTGGTGACCTGGCAGTGCTGGGCTAATGCTTGGAAAAGATCTCTCAGGTCATCAAGTCCAGCTTTCAGTGAGCTGAAAGGACTTTTTATTCAATGAGTCTAAAGGACTTTTTAAACCAAAGTTCTGTGATTCTGTGATCATCTGGGAAGGACTTCTGGGCAGAATGCCTGCGAGACCAAAGAAAGGAGTACAGTGATGATTTCCACTCCGCCTCCAAAGCTGACCATGCAATCCAACCTTTTCTAGCCATGATTTTGCACCTTGAAGAGAGGATCCAAACCACCTGTTACCAAAACCACCTGTTACCAACCATAACTAGAGAGAAAATGTAGTCTGAGACATAAGGCTTTCATATGAGTGTTTTCTAACACTAGTTGTAGCATGGCTCTGCTTAAGAGTTTGTTCTGATCCTCTTACTGTGGTGCCTTAGTCACAGAAAGCCCTGATTAACTTTCCAGGCTGATGTTAGGTTTTAGTTGGTTCTTTTTCCTGCTAGTTTGGCTTAAATTCTACTCACAAAACAAGGAGTGCTGATGTGATGGTTTGGGTGTTACCCACCTGCACACACACTTAAATCACCCAGACTAGACTCAGCAGCTGGAAATTAAAGAATGAAGCTTCATGTTTACACCTTAGCACAACACACAAGCAAATATTTACAATCTATACAGCTATAGACAGAAATACACAAGTTAAAAAGTAATACAGAAACACAACAGCCCCCCCCCAAAACAGAGTCCCCATGGGGGCCTCCCAATCACCCTTTCAGTCCTCTACCTTATCCCAGGCTTTGCCTTATGTTCAAGGTGGGTTTGGAGAATCAGCCAGGGGGGTTAGGAAGCAGACTGATTAGGCAGCAAGTTAGAGAGAGAAGTGCCTGCAACCAGAGCCAGAGAGAGCAACTGAGTTATCTGTGTTTGTGTTCTTGTTTTCATATGTCTCAGCAAGCCTATGAGTGAAGCAGACATCACCACTGTTTGCTTTTCACAGCCTATCATCTAATTCCTTACACTAAAATATCCCAGCTGGGCTCAAACTAGCACAGCTGAGCTGCCTCTGGGTTCTGCATTGCTTAGGAGACATCTCATCTAGCCAAACCCCACCACTACCAGGCTGGGAAGGCTGAGATCTTTTCCTGCAAACCACGAGATCTATATCGCAACAGGATAAAACCGATGCAGCAGATCACCGCAGCTCTCTGCACCGCAGAACTGGTGCCATTCCCCCCTCCCTCCCTGTTCAAATGAGATTTTCATGGATCTAGCTGGCACCTGAGCTCACAGCAATCCCTTGACTAACTCTTTGTACTCAGCATTTTGGGGGGTAAATAAGGGAGTCTGGTTTTGCTCTAACGTTCTGAATAGAGATCATGGGATGTTAAGAGATGCAATCCCACCAAAAGGGGGGGAAATTAGATGGATGATAATAAATTGTATTGAAGGGTGACAATAAAGGGTAAAAGTTCTGTTGAAAGGTGACTGTAAAGGAAATACAAAACTTTATTGCAGTCTTTAGGCAGGGCAAAGATTTTATTGCAACTGATGGTGTTTGCATGATGGTGGGAGTCAATATGAAGACAGTGAAGCAGGAGGTGGTAAACTGGAAGGGTAAAATCTGTGTCTGCCCCTAACCTGAGAAGTGAATAATGCCCTTCTCAGAGTTCTGCCTTGAAGAAATTTTATTGGCCACAGTTTAGTGTAAAACTGGGATATCTGCATTGATGGATGCAGCTTTGGCTTCTCTGCCTTTAACAAGACCTTAATGGGAATGTCCGAGTCCTGACCCATCCGAAGGGTAGTGCAGGAGGAAGTGCAATTGCACTATAAATAATTCACTTCAGTGCCTCAGCCACCATTCAGTGTGGCCCTTTTAATACCCCATAAACTCAAATGTACCATGCTATTTCTCTCTGTTTCAAACTGCTCTCGCAGGGCCAGCAAATGGAATAGCACCAGCAGACCATATGCTGTGGAGACCAGAGAGCAGATGAAATTGCAGCCCTGCCGACAGCCTGCTTCATTTCTCTGGCTGTAAAGTTCACGTGGTGAGATGCAGCTCATTCCTTTGTCCCTCTAATGTGCTTTGAGAAAGTCTTCATGTCCCAGCCCCTACATGGGGTGCAATGGCATCTGGACCCCTTGTGTTTTGGTGAGCAAAGACCATGTTGATGCTTGTCCTTCTTCCATAGCTGCTGTGAAATTGAGGGGGGGAAGGAGGCAGTCTCACAGGGTGGACAGCTGTCCTTGCCTGAAGAACTTCTGTGTGGTTGTTTGTGAAGTGCTGGTCTCACAGATCTGGCAGAAGTTTGTGGCAATCGTGGAATGGTAGGGGTTGGAAGGGCCCTCAAGGGATCATTGAGTCCAACTTCCCTGCCAAAGAAGGATAGTCTAGAGCAGGTTACACAGGAATGCATCCAGATGGGTCTTGAAAGTCGCTAGAGGAGGAGACCACAACCTCTCTGGGCAGCCTGCTCCAAGTATCCAGCATGAGGCCATTTCCTCCTGTTCTGTCACTTCTTCCCTGGGAGAAGAGACCAACTCCCACCTCACTCCAACCTTCTTTCAGGGAGTTGTAGAGAGCCAAGGTCTCCCTTCAGCCTGCTTTTCTCCACAGTAAACAAGCCCAGCTCCCTCAGCTGCTCCTCACTAGAGCTGTTTTCCAGACCCGTCACCATCTTTGTTGTCCTTCTCTGGACACGCTTCAGCACCAAAATATCTTTCTTGTAGTGAGGACCCCAAAACTGAACCCAGCACTGAGTGTGACATCACCAGTGCTGAGCACACAGTCACCCTCTCTGCAGCCCCCCCAAAGTTCTCACTGTCATCTGGTTTCTCCTCATTTCTCCTTTCCCTTCTTCCATATGGGTTAGTGAAGATATTTCAGGTTGACTCCTTTGTAAGGCAGAGGACAACCTGGCTTGTGGGCACCTCGAATTTACTGCTAAAAAACCCAAATGAGTTTTTCCCAAGTTATGAAACACTTGATACCTCTAAGGCTTTTGTCCCAGCTGGCAGGAGAGCTGGAATCTCCACTCTGCCTTGTACAAGTCTCCATTAAGCAGTGTGAAATTGGTCCATTTATAATTCATTCTGGGGTCTAAATCTTAGGATGATGTTGAAATGACTAGAGCTCCCTGGAAGGCAGCCAGGGTTTGTCCTGCCCTTTTCTCATTCCTGCAGAAGAAATGTATTTTCAGCACAAAAACTCAATTAGGACAGCAAAAGTGTGCTCGAGCCAGGGGAAAGGAACACTGCTCCTGGGCCATGACCTCTTCTCAAGCCTTTTGCAGACAAGAGGCTGGGCTTAGGGTCTGGTGTTGAGGAGACATCTTGAAGGATGCATTGCTTACCAAATCCCAACTCCTTTGAAGTCTAGCCTGGTATTGCTGCTCCAAGTGTGCAGTGGCCTCTCTTAGTGTCAGTTTAGTTCTTGTTTTCCCAGTATCTCAAGTTACTAACTATTGCTAAAACGAGGTGTGACACCCTGGCTCTACATGTGTTGTCTGCTGGCAAATCCAGGTTTTAAGTTGAAGAGCAATTTCCCACCTCAAGGAGTTTCCAAATACACCAACAACTTGGTTTCTTCAGGTTGGAATGATTTCAGTTTGAAGTTTCCCACTGCAGGTGATTTTCTTCTGCTAAGATTCTAAGCAGCCTGCAGGTTCTTCCCCCCAGACCCTGAAAATCACTTCTTACACCCCTGAGTCCACTCCTCCCTCCAGTGCAGCACCTGCATTTAGTGCAGTTCTCTCCAGAGCTATTTGTCTTGTTCATGACTCTTCACCACCAGCTGCTTCTGCTTTGCTTTGGGGCTGTTTAGCCTGTAGAAGAGCAGCCTGAGAGGGAAATCTTCTCAATGTTTAGCAAGAGCTCTAAAGGGTGGAGGTCATGAGGATGGGGCCAGACTCTTTCCACAGAGTCACAGAAACATTCAGGTTGGAGAAGCCCCTCAGGATCACCGAGTCCAACCCATATCCCTACTCTACAACGTGCACCCTAAACCACAGCCTCAAGCATCACATCCAAATGTCTTTTAAGCAGATCCAGAGTTAGTGACTCCACCATGCTCCTGAGCAGCCCCTTCCAATGCCTGGACACTCTTACTGGGAAAAAAAAAATTCCTAACATCCAGTCTAAGCCTGCCCAGTGGCAGCTTGGGGATGTTGCCACTTGAACCCGTTCCTCCCTGGAATCTGCCTCTTTTCTGTGGTGCTCAGTGACAAGACAAGGGGCAGTGGGTGCTAGCTAGAATCCAGGAGGTTCCATCTGAACAGGAGGAGAAATTTGTTTGGCATGAGGGTGCTGGAGCCCTGGAGCAGGCTACCCAGAAAGGTTATGGAGTCATCTTCTCCAGAGAAATTCCAAGCCCAGCTGCATATTGTTATCCTGGGCAGCCTGCCCTGTGTGACCCTGCTTTAGCAGGGGGATTAGACAGGATGATTTCCAGAGGTCCCTTCTAACCCACATCATGCTGTGGGTCTGTTCTGCCATTAATGACAATCTGACATCTGTAAATGCAGCTGCCATGATCTGTGGTGTGACAGAGACGAGATGGCAGCACCTTTGAGTCAAGAGGATTTGGGCACTTTGAAGAGAAGATGTATCTGTTTAGAGCCAGCCAGGGAATCAGAAAGGGTGGTGATGAAAAGAGTTGGGATTTTAGTTGTCTTGTAGTGGGAGGAAACATGGAGAAGTAAGTCTGTGCTCTGCCACGGGGTTGTGCTGCACGTTCAGGCTTGGTTCTGCAACTGAGTTGGTCTCTGGCAGCCCTCTGGCCAATGGTATGTCTGAGGCCACCATGGACATGACTGCCACCTCTGAGCAGCTGAGTGCACGGGTGCCTACACCAGGTTAGCCAGCTCATCTGGGAGGCTGTGCTAACCCTGAGCTGACTGCCATCCCTGTAGGGACACCTGAATTTTGCAAGCCACTCTGTCCTGCTTTCCAACAGCAGCACTTTTTAGCACTTTGCTTGCTTTCCTGCAGCTTTACTGTAAGTTTTGGGGTCAAACAGGTCCCAGATGTCCCTTGACCCAGCATGCTTCCCTCCACTTCTATGTCAGAAGCCCTGAACATCACATCCTTTTGTTGCAAAGAGATAAATCACTGCAGGGGTGGTGGGAGGCACGATTAATGGCCTGTCATTGCTGGATGGCAGCAGGTTTTTGGCATGGTGAGGGAAGCAAGTCCTGTAATGGCTTAATGCCCCTTTGCTCATAAAGCTTAACGTTAACCACATGCTTAATAAATTTGTTCTCTCAGAGGAGGGCCTGGAGTGAGTGAGTGAGAGCTGGGCTCTTCTAGGCTCTGCACCTTTACCAGCTTACTGTGGGAAAGTCATTTAAATGTCTCCAGTATGTAAGGTTACCCAGCTGTAAAATTGGGTATCATAAGGCTTGCTTACTTTACAGCTCAGGTTTAATTCAGCAGTGTTTGTTGTGTGGTGCCAGACCTTGTCTAGCAGGTATAATAGGGAAGGGGTTATAAATGGGCAGCAAGCAGGACTGTCCATTAGCAAAGTCATTGTCAGAAGGCAAATCCAGCTGGAATGGGATGCAGAAATCAAACAGCCACTGACAGGATCAGGTAATTACCTTTCCTCTGAAAGGCAACCTTCCAGGTAACGAGAGGAAGGTGTTAGGATGGGAGTGGGTGTAGCAGAAGGACAGGTGTTGACAGCTGCCTGGAGCTCTGCAGAGCCCTGTGTGCCAGATACACTGTCCAGTCCCACCACCCATTGCTGTGCTGTGTTTATTCCAACCAGCATGGAGGGGAGACAGAATCAAAGGATGGCAAAGGCCTCTTGGGCTATCGAGTCCAACCGTCAACCCAACACGGTGCCCACTAAACCCCATCCCAAAGTGCCATGTCTAAGCATGTTTTGGACACACTCCAGCACCTCAATGTCCTTCTTGGAGTGAGGCCTCCAAAACCAAACCCATTATTTGATGTGTGACCTCATCAGTTCTCAGTACAGGGAAGCAATCACTTCCCTGGTCCTGCTGGCCACACTATTGCTGGTGCAGACCAGGATGCTGCTGGCTGCTTGGCCACCTGGGCACACGCTGGCTCATGTTCAGACTGCTGCTGACCAGCACTTTCCCTCCAGGGAGGTGCAAGCCACTCTGCCCTGAGTATTTTTAGGGTTGTTGTGGCCAAAGTGGCACTTGGCCTTGTTGAATCTCATGCAAGTGGCCTCGGTTCAGCAATCCATCCAACCCAGATCCCCTCTTCAGAGCCTTCCTACCCTCAAGCAGATCTCACTTCCACACAGTTTGGTGTCATGGCAGAAACAGAGCAGTGGGTTGGGAACCCCTGCTGCTGTGCACTCATCTGGACCACAAAAAACCTCCCAATACACTTATTTTAGCTCCACTGCCCTCAGGCAGCTTCGCTGTGCCGAGCAGCCCCATTGAGCAGAGCATGTGTTTGCTTTCAAGTGCACACATTTATCACCTGTGTGGGTGATTTCTCATATGAAGCACATTCAAAGAGCATGGGACATGGTTTCTCCTGCCATGAGGCTTTTTGTTGAGGTTTCTTTGGTTTGTGCCTGCCTGCACACGCGAGGTGAGGGTCACTGGGGTATTTGTGGGCTTTGGGGTTTCACTGCAGGACCTTGGCTTGTATTAAACTTCTCTCTGTTATGTTAAAGGTTGGGGAATAGCCAAGCTGGGCCCCATCTGGTTGGCACCTCTCCTCAAGGTGCTGAGACCCCCCAAAGCAGTAGCAATAGAATGATGAGGAACACATTGCCTTGAATGCAGGGGAGAACAGAGAAGCGTGAGATGTGGGCAGTATGCACTGGGTGGAATTTGGATGTGCCATTGCCAAACAGAATAACCTTACACTCTTCTTTTTACTTTCCAGCACAGGCAAGCAAATGCACTGGAAGCAGCTGGAGTAGCTACCGAGCAGCCACCCTTGTTTTTCTGCATCCCTAAGGTGAGATCTTTAACCTCATTCATGAGGAGGTCCATGTGAAAACCCAGTTTCGTTTGCAGCAGGGATGGCATGGAGTGAACACTGCCCAAGCCACCATGTCCCCCCATGGCTGCTGCCTGCAGAATGAACAGCTTTTCCAGTGTGCTAACCAGAGATGTTCTATCTCTATTTGCTCAGTAAGCTGGGGATAGGACTACATGGCCTTTAAAGGTGCCTCCCAACCTAGTGCATTCTATGATATGGAAGCCCCGAGACCAGGTAGCTCTTTTCATCCCTGAACACTTCTGTGTCTTCCCCACCCTAAGCATTTTATTTCTTCCCCTGTTTTGCTCAGAGTAAGAGCTTGCTCCAGCAGGAGAGTTCATATTTGTGAGCCATCACTTGGTGTGAGTTGTATTAACGTCCAGAAACCACAGATGTTTAAAGTCACAAGAATCAGCTCATTCAGGAGAGCTGGAGGAGGCACTCCCAGAGGAAACCATCCTTCTGTCACTGTTTCTCCAAGGCATTCAGTGGCTGCTTGCACTTACTGTCGAGCATGGTTCTTCTGTTTGAGTGCTGAATTTCATCTTCCACTACAGAGCTCTTGTGTTAGGAGAGTGTGGCCCACTTTTGAGAACTGGAGGGCTTCCAAGGACTTCAATTAACTCTGACTTCTTAAAGAGTCTCCTCTGCTAAGGGTCATGTCCTACGTTTTGCTGCTTCAGCCTTCGTAGGTGGAGAGTTCTGCTGGGAAGCAGCAGCCATGCTGGCTGTGACAGCTCTTTTTTTAACCCTTTCAACTATCTTCTCCTCATCTCAATCTTCTCATCACGGTCTGATATAAGCTGGTGACTGCTACAGGCTCAGGATGGAGCAGGAAGTCCCAGCAGTGCCCCCTGTTTTCACAGAATCCTAGAATCAGGCAGGGTTGGAAGGGACCACAAGGATCAGCCAGTTCCAACCCCCCTGCCATGCCCAGGGACACCCTACCCTAGAGCAGGCTGC
>WAAF01002160.1:513556-524856 GCA_013400475.1 Tricholaema leucomelas
GGGCTGCAAGTGCACACTGCTGGCTCCTGTTGAGCTTCTGGTCCAGCAGCACCCCCAAGTCCCCTCACGGCTGCTCTCCAGCCACTCACTGCCCAGCCTGGATTTGTGCTTGACATTTCCTGACCCAGATGCAGGACCTTCCACTTGGTCTTGTTGAACCTCCTGAGGTTGGCTTGTGCCCACCTCTGCAGCCTGTCCAGGTCCCTCTGGATGGATCCCTGCCCTCCAGACTGGCTGCTGCACCACACAGCTTGGTGTGGGCAGCAAACTTGCCGAGGGTGCACTCAGTGCCTCTATGTCCATGGCACCAACAAAGATGTTGAACAAGTCCTGTGATGGGGACAGTGCAGAGTCCTGAAAGCTGCTGGCAGGCACACACTGCAGGGCTGGGCTTGGACAAAGCTCACCAGCTCCTGAGTAAATGACCTTCAGCCAAAGCTCCCTCTCATGTGTGCAGCCAGGTAGGAAAAAAGATGGGGAATGGATAAGAGAACGACAGAGTAAATAAGCAGACCTAAAGAACAAGTTTAAATTCAGGCAGGGCTCAGATTTCTATCTGTGAGCACAATGCATTTCATTGAGCAAAGGGCAAGGTAAGGAACAGGGTTGGTTTATTTCTGCAAGCGTAGCACACTGGATGTGGAAATCAGTCAGCAGCCTCCCGAGCATGAGAGCAGGGCTGGGAGAGCAGAGAGGCTTCCTCTGGTAAAACAGAAAAACATTTCTTAGCTGAACCTTGTCCACAGGGACCAGCTTCTGGTGCTCACCAAGCTTTCTCTGCCCCATGGAGATGCTGAGAATGGTAGAGTGAGCAAGGAGCCTCAGCTGTGCCCACAGGCACGGAAACAAGCAGGGATGCCCAGCTGTACCGGCAGCATATGCCCAGCCAAGGTGATGCCCAAGAGATGGCTTAAAATCAAGGATAATGCAAGAGTTGGGAATGGGCTGAATAATGTTGCAGCCAAAAGGAAGAGCCATGGATCTCTGACCAATGCTTCCTTACAGTGTTTCTCTCAGCATATTAATCATAGAATGATTTTGGTTGGAAGAGATCTTTAGGATCCTCAAGTCAAATCAGCACTGCCAGGTCACCACTTGTCCCTGAGTACCTACATGGTGTTTAAACTCCTCCAGGGATGGGCAATCCACCACTGTCCTGGGAAGTCTGTTCCAGGGCTTGACAACCCTTTGGAGGCAGAAACTGTTCCCATGTCCAACCAAAGAGCAACTCCCATGTCCAACCCCTGGAGCAACTCGAGACCATTTGCCCTGTCCTATCACTCATTTCTTGGGAGAAGAAACCAATCCACTCCTGGATGCAACCTCCAGAGATGTGTCCCCTCAGCCTCCTTTTCTTCAGGCTGAACAGCCCCAGTCCCCTCAGCTGCTCCTCATGAGATTCCCACTTAAAGCTGCTGCTCTCCACAATTTCTCCATCCTCATTTAGTTTGAACATTGCTTAATGTTTATCTTCCCATCCCACTGACCTTCCACTCCTGAATTTTGTTTGCCCTTCACAAGTGGCGTTTGAAAGCCCACTCCTACCTCCCAATCTGTCCATGCTGCTCATCCCATTTCCTGGAGCTTCCCAGAGCACTGCAGAGCCTTTGGCCAGCCTCACCGCTGTGTCTGCAGCCTGGCTGCTTCCTCCTCCCTGCCCAGCAGGGACCAGCAATGCTCAGGAACAGGTTGTCAGAGGTGAAACCCAAACTTTTGTGCACTCTCCATAAGTGTTAATGAACCTTGTAAAGAAAATGCTCACCCAAGTATGTCGAGCCCCAGCTGCTCTCCCCAGGGATGATAACCTGCCAGAGACTGAACACTGTGTGCTGAAGAATTCTTTATTTGCTGGAGCTCCTGGAAACATACAGGAGGGGATGTAAAGGGACAGGCTCGCAAAGAGATTGCTACCCTGGGGAACTAGACTCCTCCTAACACAGTGCTGCTCCATTGCTTTGATTTCTTATTTTCTTTCATTTCTTATTTTCCTTTTTTCCTCCCCTTCTGTCCTTTTTTCCTCCCCTTCTGTCCTTTTTTCCTCCCCTTCCTTCCTTTTTTTTCTCTCCTTCTTTCCTTTTTTTTTCTCCCCTTCTTTCCTTTTTTTTTTCCCTCCCCTTCTTTCCTTTTTTTCCCTCCCCTTCTTTCCTTTTATTTCTCCCCTTCTTTCCTTTTATTTCTCCCCTTCTTTCCTTTTATTTCTCCCCTTCTTTCTTTTTTCTCCCCTTTCCCTTTAACTTGGTTTGTGCATCCACTGAGGCAGAAGCAGGTTTCCAGCAGTGAATCTCAGGTGCACTTCTGGAGGAGTTCAGAATGTTCTTCTCTCCCTTGGTTCACCTGTGCTGACATAAGCACCATAGCTGCTGTGTTTGGAGTGACCACAGGCAGCACTTGGAGTTGAGCTGAGCTGAAGGCTGAGGACACCATCTACAGCAGCAGATGTTTTGAGGCTGTCACTGCAGCAAAGACATTGAGGTGCTGAAGTGAATCCACAAAAAAGCAACAAAGCAGGTGAGGGGTCTGGAGAACAGGGCTGGTGAGGAGCAGCTGAGGGAACTGGGGGTGTTCAGCTTGGGGAAAAGGAGGCTGAGGGGAGACCTCATAGCTCTCTACAACTCCCTCACAGGAGGCTGGAGCTAGGTAGAGGTTGGTCTCCCAAAGAATGATCAATAGAACAAGAGGGATTGACCTTAAGTTGCACTAGGAGAGGTTTAGGCTGGATATTAGAAGAAACTTCATGACTGAAAGGATTCTCAAACACTGGAACAGGCTCCCTAGGGAGGTGGTTGAATTCCCACCCCTGGGGGTGCTGAAAAGCTGCAGAGATGTGGTGCTGAGGGACAAGGTTTAGCCCCAGGGTTAATAGAGTTAAATGATGGTTGTACTTGATCTTCGAGGCCATTTCCAACCAAAACACTTCTAAGATGCATTCACCTGCTAAGAGGTGCAGATGGCAACTCCAAGGACATAAGCAAAACCAGACAGAAGAAAGGGGTGAAACTGAGGGGAAAAAAAATCTCTATCAAGGTCAATCACTGAAAAGCTAAGGTGAAGCAGCTAATATAGTTACTAATTACACATATAATATAGTTACTTATCACATAGATAGTAATTATACTTTCTTACAGTTACTAATAATCTAATGGTATCTAATTTAGTTAGTTACATTAATCTAGTTACTAATAAACTAATACTGATTACATTAAAATTCACCCTGCTAGCCTGGCTGCTCACAGTTGGCTTGGTGAGTATTTGTTGTGTAAGTTAAGATTCACAGATTGCATTGGGTTGGAAGGGACCCTCACAGGTCATCTTGTTCAACACCTTTGCAGTCAGCAGGAACATCTCCAACCAGACCAGCACGTCCCCAGTCACATCAAGTCTGATTTTGAATGTCTCCAGGGATGGGGACTCCTCCACCTCATCCTTAGGCAATCCTGTTCCAGTATTTCACCACTTTCAGTGTGAAGAACTTCCTTCTAATGTCCGACTTAAATCTTTCCTGCTCCTGTTTCAAACCACTGGTCCTCTTCCCATCACCACAAACTCTTCTAAACAGCCCCTCCCAGCCTTTCTGTAGGTCCCCTTCAGATACTGAAATGTCTTTCTAGAGCCTCCTCTTCTTCAGGATGAACAGCCCTGATTCTTTCAGCCTGCCATCGTGGGAGAGGTGCTCCTGTGACCCTGCTCTGGACCCACTCCAACAGGTCTGTGTCTCTTGCGTTGAGGGTCCCATGGCTGGACACAGATCTCCAAGTGAGATGGACACCCTCATTTGGGGCTGTGCTGTAGGGAAGGGTTGTGTTCTTACAAGCCACTCCCTACTTTCTCCCTTCAAATGAATGATTCTCACGTAATACTTAAGACAATGGGAAGCATTTTACTTCTCAGAGCAAACAAACTGCTCCAGCTTCCTATTGCAGGGAGAGGTTTCGTTGGCATTACAAAGGATTTACTACCACCGGTGACTTACTGATAGCCATGAAGTGCCATTGCTGTCATCTTGGCAGTGGGTACTGCTATAAAAGGAGAGGATGTGCCACTTGTTTGTGGGGTTGTTTCGTTTGAGTAAATTGCAAGCTGTGATTTAAGTTCCTGCATTCAGCTTTGTTCCTGCCTCCCAGTAGGATAATGCAATCAACGATACCTGCTACCACTTCCAGTTTTAAGACAGGATGGATGGAGCAACTCTGCTGTACAAAGTGAAATTAAATACATCTTTTGAGTGTGGTTTTTGTTGGATTTATTTTTTTTTAGCAGCAAATGGCTATTATTTAAAACCAGAACCAAAGATGAGAGATCCCAAAGGTGAGTTACTGACTCTTCAAATTCCCAGGCAGAAAATGAATGAATACCCTTTCGATGAGGTGCATGCTAATCTTTCTCCTGTGGATGGAGTGCCCCTGGACTATTTGTGAGCCTGAAAAGGGCACTGAGCTCCTTTGGCTCAGGAAACCTAATGTAATACCTGGCTGGGGATCACTGAATGAGCTTTAACACAGCTTGAATGCATTTGATAGCTCCTATGTTTAAAATTTGCTCAAGTAACCATATGCTGAAAACTTCCCCGAATGCTACTTTCTCTTCTTTTGGGGCTGTTTTGAAGCTTGTAAGAAAATGACAGCCTAATGGTGTGACCCCCCAACTACTCCAGACTGTGCCAAACATATTGTAGCCAGTTACTCAGTGGTGACCCAAAACACATGGAGAGAGTGGGAGTGAACACGAGCAGCAGAAAGAAGCTTGGCAAGTGACTGCAGGGAGGGAAGTGAAGAAAGGCATTTGGGAGTTGCTGTGACTCTTTTGAGTGAAGTGAGGCTTCCTGCCTCTTTTCCTGTTATCATCACTGCTTCTTCATGTCTTCTGAGCTGCTCCCTTTACTGGATATTCAGAGGGGCTAAGCCTTAGCTTAGTTGAGTTTGGTTTTGTCTCTACAGTCTTTGGAGGTTCTAAGTGGGTGATTCCCACCAGCCATTCATTGAGTATGGATGCTGGCCTGAATGATTACCTGCCCTAATCCTCTTCCTCTTCAATTTTACACCTTCGGTCATGGCAGCCCCATGCAATGCTCCAGGCTTGGGCAGAGTGGCTGGAAAAGCTCCCAGGGAGAAAAAGACCTGGGAGTGTTGGTTGGCAGCTGGCTGAAGATGAGCCAGCATGTGCCCAGGTGGCCAAGAAGGCCACCAGCATCCTGGCTTGGATCAGCAATAATATGGCAAGCAGGAGCTGTACTCAGCAGTGGTGAGGCTGCAACTCAGACACTGGATTTGGGTCCTTATTAGAAGAAGGACATTGGGGTGCTGAAGCAGGTTTACATTCAGTTTTAGGCCCCTCACTACAAAAAGGACATTGGGAGCCTGGAGCAGGTCCAGAGAAGGGCAAAATGAAGCTGGTGAGGGGTCTGGAGAACAGGGCTGGCGAGGAGCAGCTGAGAGAACTGGGGGTGTTCAGCCTGGGGAAAAGGAGGCTGAGGGGAGACATTCTTCTCTCTATACCTGCCTGAAAGGAGGCTGAAGCCAGGTAGGGGTTGGTCTCTTCTCCCAAGTAACAATAGATAGGACAAGAAGAAATGGCCTCATCTATGTGAGATTAGAGTGTGAGGTGTCCCTGCTCGTGGCAGGGGGGGTTTGAACTAGATGATCCTTGTGGTCCCTCCCAACCCTGGCTGATTATATGCTTCTGTGTTAAAAACCCTTATGTAGCTGGTAAAGAAGCTGATGTGGTGTAGCTCCACCTCCCAGTACTACCAGCCCCTGGCAATAGGAGTTGCTCAATCTCTTAAAATAGATGCCTGTGCAGTCCCTGTCATGCCCAAAGCTTTTGTCACTCCTAGATCTTCTTGCTTGCATGTTGGCCTGCTTCCCACCCATGTGCTTTATCAGTGGAGAGATGCATTGCTGCTTCTGCAGGCAGGAACTGCTCATCAATCACTGCTCAGCAACAGAAGAAATTAACTGGAGCAGAGACCTCTTCATTTTCCTTTTGGTTCTGGCCTAGTGGAAGAGAGAAAACGTTCCCATAGCCCCAGCAGAACTGTGTCTCTGATGTATGGGTTCAGGTTTCTATGATTTGTTCATTTTTCCCCCCCACACTTATATTGTTTTGGCAATGACTTTCATGCACTCAGCTCAGAAGGCATAAAAGCTGTTTTTTGCAGTATGCAGACACTTCTCTCCAGCAAAACCAGGTCCCAGTTACTTTTAAAATCATAAATTTGGGGAGATTTCTTGGTTAAAAGAAGGGAAATGAAGAGCTGTGCTTAGATTCGAATCCCTAAGGCACAAACATTTTGTATTAGCCTATTCTGAAGTTGAAATAGCCTCTCGTAGGAGAATTCAGAGTTTGCACTTCCCTCATTACCAAAGCACTCAACTGTTGTCAGAGCAGGCTGGAGCATGACTCTGCAGCACCAGCAGTCTCCTTAGAGCAGACCTGAGGCCAGCTCTGTGGTTTCTCCTGTTCCCACAGAGAGCTTAGTGCAATAGTTTTCATTTTCTAGCAGTGATGTGCTTGGAACAACCTAAACTTTTTACATGCTAAGTTCTCTTCCCTCAAGCATTGGAGAGGTTCCTTTCCCTAGCCCTTTGAAGGAGTGAACCGATATCTCTTTCCCCTTATCTCTAGTTTTCCTTTCCCTTATCTCTAGTTTTCCTTTCTTTTGTTCCTCTCCAAATTGCCTCACCCTATCAGAGAAATGTTTATGCAACCAGGGTGACACAGTGTTGGGTATCAGGCTCTGTTTGCAAGCGTCTCAAAAAGGCTTTTCAGCCCCAAATAAAGTCATTTGTAAAGGAAAAGTGAAACAGGTTACAAAGCAGAATTCTAGCCCTTCTAACAAAGAGATTCCTTCACCTTTTCTTGGTAATAATTGGACAAGAATTTTCATTCAGGGAAAAAAATATCCTGCCAGGAGGATATTTTAGTTGGTAACCTCTCTGTATTGAAGGTTGTGGGTCATCAGCATAAACCCCTCTTTGTATGCACCACTACCATTTTGTATTTCCCTCTTCAAGGCTTTCTTCTGGCCTTGTAAACATGAAATCTCACTCTGTAGATATGTTTAGATGGTGGGCCTCTTTTAGGGCTCACACCTTCCTTTTGCACAAAGGAGATCTGATCTCAAACTTTGGTTATATTCACTGATGAGCCATGCTGGAATGTAAAATCATCATAGAGTTATGAAGGGCTTAAACTGGAAGGGATCTTAAAGATCATCTAGTTCCACCCCCGCCCTGCCATGGGCAGGGACACCTCTCACTAGCCCATATTGCTTAAAGCCTTATTCAGCCTGGTCTTAAACACTTTCAGGGATGAGGCATCCACAGCTTCTCTGGGCAACCTGTCTTGCCACCCTCATAGTAAAGAACTAATGTCTGATCTAGATGTACCCTGCTCTAGTTTCACACCACTGCCCCTTTCCTATCACCACACGCCCTTATGTAAAGTCCCTCTCCAGCTGTAAGCCCAATGACTATGTGGCCTAATAAGACTGATGGGACAGATAATTAGAAGTTCCCTCCCACACCCACATGTGCCTGCAGTGGGTTTCAAGAGCAATAGTTGAAGCTAAATGAGTAATGCAAGGTGGAAAGCGTTTTCTTCCTTCTCCATTCTCTGCTGAGGATTCCCTTACCCGCTCACATGGGCTGGGAGATGCTGTTCTCCTCATCTCTCTGGGCAAGTGCTAAGCAACTGCCACTGGAACTGAGAGGCAGCAACCCAGCAGTGCACAAAGGAAATGGTTTTCTGACCACAAGTGTATCAGCATGTAAGTAGCACCACGAAATGTCTAATCCTCCCCTCAGTGCTGAGTCCTTAGTCTAAATGTTAAGTGGGAATGCCACAGTGAGGCATTGAGGCCGAGGAGTCCATTCTGATAGAGGGATTAGCCACCTGAGCTAGCAAAGAGAAACATCCAGAGTGAGGAGAGCTAACAGCACAAAAGCTTGCTGGTGCTCCTGAACTTAAACCAGCCTTTCCCCAGGCAAGCAGGTGCCTGCTCCTGTGGGGTTGTCCTCACAAGCTGGTGCTGTGAGAGGATGAGCTGCCTTGTGCTGTGGTGCACAGGAGGAGATGTGACTTTGAAGCTGTCTCCTGGCAATTGGCAGAGCTTTTCTAGGAGAGAAGCACCCCACATTGATCTTTTTTATATCTTGCTCATAAGGAAGGGATTTTTCATGCTGAGGGTTGGAAGGGGCCCTCAAAGGTCATCTTGTCAACCCTTCTGCAGTGAGCAGAGACTTCTTCAACTAGAGCAGGTGGATGGATAGTGAATTCTAGACTCAGAGATGGGAAGAGACCTTTGCTGCCAGAGCAGGGTCACCCGGAGCAGGATGCACAGGACAGTGTCCAGGCAGTTTGGGAATGATTCCAGAGACAGAGACTTCATCACCTCTCTGAGCAGCCTGTCCCAGTGCTCCATCACTCTTAAAGAGGTCTCTCCTCATGTTTAGCTGGAACTTCCTGTGTTCAGGTTTGTGCTTGTTACCCTTTGTCCTGTCACTGGGCAGCACTGAAAAAAGACTGGTCCCATCCTCAGGACACCCAAACTTTAAGGCTTTACAAACATTCATAAGGTGCCACCTCAGCCTTCTCTAGGCTAAAAAGCCCCAAGTCAGTCCCTCAGCCTGGCCCAGGTTGCCCAGAGAGGTGGTAGATGCCCCATTCCAGATCAGGTTGAATGGCACTCTGGGCAACCTGATCTAGTTCAACAGCCTCAAGTTGCACCAGGGAAAGTTCAGGTTGTTAGGAAAAAAATCTTCAGGGAAAGGGCTGTGAAGCACTGGAACAGGCTGCTCAGGGAGGTGGTGGAGTCACTACCCTAGAGGTATTTAAAAGACCATGTAGAACATGGTTTAGTGGCAGGGGCTTAGCAGTAGTGGTGGGATTGTGAGCTCTAGGGGAGTGGCTGGACTTGATGATCTCAAAGAGCTCTTCCAACCTCAACAGTTCAATGGTTCTATGCCAGTTCTGTCTGCAGGAGGTTTGAACTAGATGACTTAAATGTTCCTTCCAACCCATTCTATCACTCTATGGTTCAATGAGGTATGGTGATGGACCAGCTTGGGCAGCTTTCCCTGCTGCTTCCTGATGCTAAGGGTGAATTCCAGATGTGTTCCCATTCACCCACCCCCAAGTTTCCTTTGCTGCAGGTTGGATACAACCATCAGTACAGAGCTGTGTGGCCCTGCTCTGCATGCTCTCTGCACTGACTCTGGTGAGCAAATTCTCTGTCTGACAAAGGCAGGCTGAAGGTAACTTTTCAGCAGTGATTTAGAGCTACCACAGCATCATTACCGGACTGATTTTGACATGTCAAAGCCCCCCATGTGCTAAATGTTTTACCATTTTGCTGCCAGAAACAAAGTTAATGTCAAAATGCATTTTATGATGCTCAGGCACGTTCCAAGTGCCCACCAGCAGCTGACTGCTACATCTGAGCAAACAGAGAAAAGTCATTGATAGAGCTGCTAGCAGAAGTGTTTGGGGAAACAGGTTTTATCTGCTATTTCCTACATCAGAGAGAAGCCTTGCATCCTCTCCACCACACTACTCTGCCCTGTCCAGGATTTGGCTGCCTGATTCTGCCTAAAACTGCTTTTAAACCCAAATCTTGACTTATAATAGCTTTCTAGAAGGTTTTGAGGGACTGTTCTATGGTTGGAGGCTTCAAAAAAAGCTAGAATGAAATTATCTTCCCTTTAGCTCTGTTAATATTAGTCAGACTATGCAAAGTGTTGGCTTGGATCTTTCTGCTGTAAAGACACACAGAGAAATCTCTAGCAAAGAACAAATCATTTTGGCCTCTGCTGTAGGTGAACATCTGTTCAGTACCTGTACCAGTACAGGTGAGGGTTGACCTACTGGAAAGCAGCTCCATGGAGAAGGATCTGGGAGTGCTGGTGGGCAGCTGGTTCACTACGAGCCCACAACATGCCTCTGTAGCCTAGAAGGCCATTGGTCTCCTGGGATAAATTAAGGAGTGCAGACAGAAGGTCAGGGAGGTTCTCTTCCCTCTCTGCTCTGCTCTTATGAAGCCACATCTGGGGCATGGTGTCCAGTTCTGGGCCCTCCCTCTGCAAGAGAGACAAGGAACTACTGGAGAGAGTCCAGTGGAGGTGATTCGTGTGATGGATGAGCAGCTGCAGGCTGGAGCAGGTTGGTGGGAACTCTTTTCAGTGTGGTCTACAGTTCTTCTCTCAGTTTCAGATGTGAGGAGAAGCCTCTGCCCTGGTGGGATGCCCAGTGCAGGGCATCATACAATGGAATAAATACACTTAATTTTGTAAGTGCAAGCAACACCTGACCCCAGGCAGAGTTTAAGCTGAGAGCATCTCCCACAGACAACAACTTCGATCTTACACCTTGGAGACGCAGCACAGCACAGCAGGAGCTCAGGTGGACCCAGAAGATATATTGCAGCAGCTACCCACCTTGAGGGCACATTGTGTGGGGCAGAGGTCTGCAGGTAGCCCCCACTCATGTGTGCCATGAGGTTTGCTTGGGAGCCCTCCCATTAGGCACTTCCATGCTTCATCCTTTCAAAGGCTGGAGTAAAGTCCTTTAATATCTCAGGCTGAGTTTACACAGCCACAGGATATGTCTAATGCCAACTTGAGGAGGTTAACACCCAGCATCAGGAGCAGCTTCTGCACTGCTCTGAGATGAGAGGTGCCATGCAAGTGCCAAGTATTGTGATTCTAAAGCATTAAAAAGTGAATCGTGCCCCTGGGAGGGGAGAAGCCACAGATAAGCCTCTGCAGTGGAGAGGGCACTTGGGGTTTATTGCAATCATTGCCCGGTGAATACCCCGAGGAGGCGTTTGAAATGAGTCTGATATCTTCCAGGGAGATCCATGTACTTCCAGAGGGATTTTGCTCAGAAACCTCTGAAGCTTCTCTTCCTGCAGCTTTTGATGGCTTATAGCCTCCTCTATTTCTGTCATAATCCTTCATTAGGCTTTGTCAAACTCTTCCAATTGCTATAGCAACTCTAATGAAATCTTGCTCCCTAAATAGCCACTCCAATTTCATCAGGTCAAAATCTGCCCTTTACAGCTAATTCCTTACCTTTTGACTGCACCTTTTTTTATCCTTTCTTTTTTTTTTCCCTTTCTTTTTTTACCCTTTTTTTTTTTTCCTTTCTTTTTTTACCCTTTCTTTTTTTTCCTTTCTTTTTTTTTTCTTTTCTTTTTTCCTTTTTTCCTTTCTTTTTTTTATTTCTTTTTCTTCCCTTCTTTTTTCCCTTCTTTTTTTTTCCCTTCTTTTTTTCCCTTCTTTTTTTCCTTTCTTTTTTCCTTTCTT
>WAAF01002160.1:525181-547102 GCA_013400475.1 Tricholaema leucomelas
TTTTTTTCTTTCTTTTTTTTCCTTTCTTTTTTTCTTTCTTTCTTTCTTTTTTTCTTTCTTTTTTTTTTTTCTTTCCTCTGAGTAGACATTTTGCTAGGAGAAGGAACCCACAATTATTAACTCAGGTATTTCTTTCTCCCTTTGTCAGCTTAGACCAAAGGGTTTCTTTTGAAAATCCTGTGTATATTCAACTAATGTGTGTAGGAAAGACAAACCTCTGGAGATGCAAACTGAAAAGACAAACCCTCTGGAGGTGCAAGCAGGAAAGACAAACGCTCTGGAGGTGCAAACTGAAAAGACAAACCCTCTGGAGGTGCAAGCAGGAAAGACAAACCCTCTGGAGGTGCAAACTGAAAAGACAAACCCTCTGGAGGTGCAAGCAGGAAAGACAAACGCTCTGAAGATGCAAGCTGAAGCTGGAAGGACAAAGCCTCTGGAGGTAGGTTGGGAGAAAATGGTGCAAGGAAGCATTGTTCAGAGCTCTGTGGCTGTTCCATTTGGTAAAAAAAAGGTCTCTTCCAGGCAGAATGATGCCATGACTTCATTCAAATGCTCTATCACTCTGGGGAGAGGAGGTGATGTGCATTTTCTGTGATAAAATGTCTGCTGTTTCACTTCACAGAGATCTGACCAGGCTTGAATTCAAGCCCCCATCAAACCAGGCCATGTTATATTTGCAGTACCCCAAAGCACTCAGTCTCCCCTTTTACCCAGCGATCCGAGCCTGCATTTCGCAGCGCCTTTGTTGGCATGTGAGCAGGTTATGCAATTGAATAGTCTCTTCTGCCACATCTCTTCTGGAATAACACCTTCTCTGCAAGCAGGAGATATTCTTCTGGCTGCTGGCAGTGAAGGAGCTCTTTAGAATGGTTATTTTAAAAGAATTTAACTTTCTGAGTCGGGAGGATTAAGATGAATATCAAAGATGGGTGGCATGCTCTGCCCTGAGTCCTGGCACTGTTGGATGTTCCCCAGCTGGACAGGGATGATTTTTTTTTCTCTTTAGCTGGACAAAGGGTTTTTTTTTTTTTGCTAAGTGAATGGCTGAAGTCAAACATATAAATGACAGTGCTCTAATCATAAACCCACCATATTTCACAAGGTCTGAGCAGAAGGTAGGGAAAAGCAGAACAGATTCAGCAGCTGAAATAGCCTCGCCCTGTGTGCATTAAGGTGCTTTGAAAGGGTATTGTGAAACTTCCATTATATCTTCCTACATTTTACATGAACTCAGACCTTCCTCTTGCCTAGCTTGTGTATATTGCTCCACAAAAGGAAATGAAAGAAGCAGTTTCCCTGCTACTGGAGAAAAATGGTTAAGCCCCCGCTTCGAGATAGCGCATTTGGTCCCCCCAAATCAGAGAACTGCCTCGTAAGCACAGTGCTCTGCAGTCTGGAAAAGGCATGTTTTCCTTTTGCTTGCAGATCCTCATCGATCTCAGCACCTCAGTTTCATTGGGGATGGGATTTTAAAAGGTATTTGAGCAGAGGAAAGGAGGCAGACCCACAGATTTTGCTAATACTCAGCACGAGTTTTGTGCTTAATGTTACGGGTGTCACACCCTACTCCTGCCAGTCTTCCTCTGGCACCTGTCGTGTTCAGGTGTCCTTTCGCCCCCTGTGCTCAGCGTGGTGGGTTTGAGAGTATTGGTGACAACAGACCTTGCAAATAAGATCCAAGTCTCTTGGGATGATGCTTTCTATGTGAGTCAATTGCTAGAAAGGGAACAGAGCTCTCACAACCTTCAGTTTGTATCACTGTTAACATTATCTTTGCCTTCTTCACAAGCCCAGAGGTGTAACCCAAAGGTTACTCCTATCCTCTGAAGAGTCTTGCTTTATGCTCCCAACTAGCCACAAGGACTTTGGGAGGCAGGAAGAAGACAGATCTTATAAAGCAGCAGGACTTGTGCTGGACTTGGTAATAGGTTCTGTTAGATGTGAAAAGTGAGGGTGAGTGGCCTGATGGAAGTGAGGAATTTCATGGTGTGGCCACTTGATGTCTCTGGTCTAGTGGAAGGTCTAGCATGGAGGGATTGAAACTTGATGATCTCTTCCAACCCAAACCACTCTATGAACTTGCCTGACTGAAAGGCAAACTGACACACACACACCCACCCCCCAACTGACCACCCTGATAAAGGTGCTCTTGGCAGTGCTCTCCCTCACCAACAGCTGTTTCCAACTCTTGATGATCTCTTCTAACCACTCTATGAACTTTGCCTGACTGAAAGGCAAACTGACACCCCCCCACAACTGACCACCCTGATAAAGGTGCTCTTGGCAGTGCTCTCCCTCACCAATAGCTGTTCCCAACTCCTGGCACTGTCTGATGAGATTTACACCACCTGCCCACAGTGCCATAAGGAAATCACAGACTGAACCCACACTTTCTGGAGATGAAGATTTTACCTGTTTGGAGGACACACAGCAGGTAAATACCTCACACAAGCAAAGTCTCACTTCAGGGGAGGTGGTGCATTCACAGGAAGATGATGCAGGTGAGCTGTTTGTGTTCTGTAGAAGTCAGGGGTGTGAGGACTGCTGAAAACAGTATTATTTTGCATGGCAGGCTGGCAGCAACCACATCAAATGAAAGGGGAAGGCTGGAGGCAGGCATGCTGAGAGCTCTTTGAGAGGCAGCGGCTGCAGAGAGCAAGGTCTGCAAGGCAAAGTCGGGAGGAGAGGGTCTGAAATCAAAGCAGCATCTGATTAAAGCAGGAATATTATGATGCCAGGGGAATTGAAGGCTGGTAGATGACAGAAAGTCAAACCCATCTTCCCCCTCCCCCCACTATCTCCAGTAGCAATGTGCAGATCCAAGTGGTGATTTTTAGTGGCTGGGAAACAACTGCAATGGAAGAAGAGAGGCTGGGTCCAACTTTGGCAGCATTGCAATGCAAGTAATTATTGGCTTGGTTAAGCCAAACTGAAATTCTTCTCAGCAATAAAAACACCATCCTAAAGTGTTTTTTTCTTGTACTCTTCTTTCCTGTCCACTTTATAATAATCACTTTATGATAACCTTGTGTCTCCTCTGATCCTTTCAGGAACGTTCTGGTGCTTAGGAACTTTGCTTCCCCCCTCTATAGAATTTTGATTGCTGTTATAAGTTGCCTGAGCTCATCATACATTTCATAAGCTGCTGTGGTCAGCCACATTGCCTCAGTTCTCTGCAGCTAGCAAGTGCTGCTTTGCTTTAGCTTCTGCTAATCGTGACAACCAACCTACTCATGTTACTTAAATCACTAATTCCATGAAATAACTTTAGTGTCACTCTCTGGAGCAGATAAAGAACCAAAACAAAACTCTCATCCAAAATGGAATGTCAATCACAGAGAATAGTTGCACATTAAATGCTAGCTGAGGGGAAAAAGCTCAACCCTCTCAATTTTGTTCATAACAAAAATCTCTTTAGTTGTGGGTTTTCACAGAATCACAGAATCTCTTAGATTGGAGAAGCCCTTCGAGACCATCGAGTCCAACCATTAGCTTCACACTGACAAGTCCTTGACCAAACCAAATCCCTCAGCACCACATCTAATCACTAGGAATCACTTGTCACTGATCACTTTTCCTGGTGGAAAGGACCACCAGGATCATCCAGTCCAGCCTTCATCCCAGCATCCTTCATCACCAGACCATAGCCTCAAGCACCACATCCACTCTCCTTTTAAACACCTCCAGGGATGGCGACTCCACCACCTCCCTGGGCAGCCTGTTGCAGTCCTGAGGAGCTTCCTCCCAGCATCCAACTTAAACCTCCCCTGACGCAATTTGGGGCTATTTCCTTTTGCTCTATCATTAGTAATTGTGGAGAAGAGACCAGCTCCAGCCTCACTACAACCTCCTTTTAAGTTTCACCAAATCTTGTCTGATTCAGTGTGTTCCCTAAATCAAATTGCCCTTTAACTCTCTCACTGCCCATCACAATTAAAGCCTCCTCGTCCTATGCCAGCCTCAGCTGGGAAGAGGCAGGTAGCAGTTCTTGATCTGTCAGCCAGAAAACAACACATTCTTTCACCACTATCATTTCTCCAAGATACCATAGAGGAATTGAGACATCTCCAGCATTGAAGGCTACCTTAAACTAAACATTTTGTCTGCTTAAAGAATCCCCTTGATGTTTTCCCTTTGCCAAATGCCATTTACATTCCTGGCCCTGTTTACCTAGCAGTTTTCTCTCATCTGGGAAATCAAGGAGTATTCTTGGATTCCATATTCTTGGACTTGTGTTTCTGGAAGCAGCTTCCAAACTCAGAACATCACCAGGTAGGGAGATTCTCCCCACTGTACACTATCCTCTCCAGGACTCCTTTGGGATGTAAAATCTCCCCGGGGGCAGGTTTCTTATGGGCAGCATTTCAAGGGACTTGTGTTTAGCTTCCTTTTTCTTCTTAAATGGCAGCAGCTGAGCACAGATGTCTGGACTGGCAACAATTATGAACCCAATTAACCCACTTAATGGCACCACAGCCCTTCGTGGAGTGACGGATTATTGCAAGCAGACGTGGTACAGCTACTCACCCCTGTCGTGTGCCCTCGTGTCACTGAGGAAATGAGTGGAGGTAGGAGCCACCAGGTGATTAGCCCTTCTAATGTTGTTAATTAAGCACCAGTAGGACATTTCCATCAAAATAGAACTAATCTTCTTTGTCTGTTTTCTCTATCCTCTGGCACTGTGTTGTTAGATCAGATAAAATAATCTATGTCCAGTATCTGGGCAGCAACTTCAGAAGAAAATGTGAACTTGAAGCAGGATGAGAGACTCAGGAGGTACAATCCTGCCATGAAGTATGCATTGAAGGGAATGAATGAATCAAATTTTGATCATACAACTGAATTTCACTGAGATCATGCACTGCTGCATCCCTCTGACAGGGCATAGTGTTCCAGGTGATAGAACAAGAGGAAATGGCCTGAAATTGTGCCAGGGAGGTTTAGGTTAGATATTAGGAAAAAATTCTTTGCTTCAAGAGTGGTCAGGGATTGGCACAGGCTGCCCAGGGAAGTGGTGGACTTACCACCCCTGAAGGTGTTCAGGAAACCTGTGGCCATGGCAGTTCAGCTCATGGCTTAATGGCCATGGTGGGCTCAGGTTGATGATTGGACTGGGCGATCTTAGAGGTCTTCTCCAGCCAAAACGTCTCTATCAGTCTATGGTTGTTTGACCAGGATGGCAAACAGGAGCAGCTAGGATCTGTAACCTGGCTGGATGGCACAACTCAGGGTATGCTAAGCTGCAAGTCTACAGATACAACCTGCATGCACAACTTACTCTTGCAGAACATGAATGGTTTCCCAGCTTCCTGACAACTGCACCAAGTAGGTGAATGTGAATAGCTTGTTTTAAAGATAGGTTTACTGCAATCCCTTCTGCCTCTTTTTCTATGGTTAAAATCAGCAGCATTAGGAGGGTGTGTGCCAGCAACTTGAGGGACATTCTCCTCCTTATCTACTCCACCTTAATAAGGCCACATCTGGAACACTGGGACCAGTTTGGGGCTCCTCAGTTCTAAATAAACAACTGAAGAGAGTCCAGTGGAGGCTACAAAGATGCTGAGAGGCCTGGAGCATCTCCTGGAAGAGGAGAGCCTGAGAGCCCTGGAGCTATTGAGCCAGGAGAATAGTAGCTTGAGAGCATCTGATCAATGCCCACCAAGAACTAAAGGTTGGGGGGCAAGAGGATAAATCCAGACTCTTATCAGTGGTGCCCAGAGACAGGACAAAGGGCAACAGGCACAAACTGGAACCCAGGAAGTTCCATTTGAAGCTGAAGAGAATGTTTGGTGTGAGGGTGCCAAAACCCTGAAGCAGGCTGCCCAGGGATGCTGTGGAGTCTCCTCCAAACCCACCTGGATGCTGTGATCTTGGTCAGCCTGCTGTGGGTGACTCTGCTTTATCAGTGAAGTGGGACTGGATGATCTCCAGAGGTCCCTTGAGACCTCTACCATGCTGGAATTCTGTGATTTTGCAGGTTTTGTAGTGTCTTATGCAAGTGGCTCAGATAATTTCCCCTCAATTAACCAGCTCAAGACTTCTTCCACCCAGTTCACAAGTTCAGTTTCTCCTCTGAATCAGCCTGTATTTGTCCGGGCTCTGTCACAAGCTATTTTTGCAGAGGGTTCAACCAAAGAGCAGAGTGCTGGGAAATGACACAGCTGGGGCTGGGGGGCAGGCAAAGTGGCCAGCACAGAAAGAAAAGCTGAAGCTGTGTTTCAGGGGGGGATTTTAAGAACACTCCAGTTAATATCCCATACTGTGTCAGCCATTCAGGTTAAACTGAGTGTAATCCCTACCCCTGTCGCTGCACCACTAAATGCATTCAAAAGCTGAGATTTATTACCTCTCCTGTTAGCCTTCTTTTCTCCTTCCCTCTTGCACTCCATGCTGCTCAGGAGTTGAGAAATAAATAGTTTAGCATGAAACTTCTGCACTCTTAAGTCATCTCTGGGAAATGTCTGGACTAATGTTCATTTATATCACGGCTCTCTTCCTCCCCACTGCTACTACGATTCAGGACTTCAGGGATCCATTTTGTAGGCAGACTTTAAAGGTTACTCCCTTTAGTACCTTAATACCTCTTACTCTAAGGTTATTCTGCCATTTGTTCCCTGAGAAGTCTTCAATTTTTGCTTTAAATGACAAATGCCTCTTCCTTTTGAAGAGAGCTCCTCATTTTGCACTGTTCCTCTAGCTCTTTGTCTTAGCAGGTCACATTTTGGACTGCAAATAACTGCAGCAGTTCTCACAAATTCTCTGGTAATTTGCAGCCAGCAGTGAAGTGGTGGCCACAGACATGGAATCAGAATCAGAGAGACAAAGAATCATAAAGACACAGAATCATAGAGATATAGAATCACAAAGACATAGAGTCATAGAGTCATAGAGGCATAGAATCACAGAGCCATAGAATAACAGAGCCATAGAATCATAGAGACGTGGAGTCATAGAGGCATAGAAAATCATAGAGACAGAATAATAGAGCCATAGAATCATAGAGAAATGGAATCATAGAGACACAGAATCACAGAGCCATAGAATCATAGAGATGTGGAATCATAGAGACTAGAATCACAGAGCTGTAGAATCATAGAGACAATCACAAAGACATAGGATCATAGAGACAGAGTCATGGAGTAACAGAGACATAGAATCACAGAGATGTAGAATCATAGAGCTGTGGAATCATAGAGACATAGAATCACAGAGTCATAGAATCAGAAGCATAGAATCATAGAGACAGAATCATAGAGTCATAGAATCATAGAGATGTGGAATCATAGAGACCAGAATCACAGAGCTGTAGAATCATAGAGATGCTGAATCATAGAGACATAGAATCACAGAGCTATAGCATCATAGAGATGTGGAATCATTGAGGCATAGAATCATAGAGACATAGAATCATAGAATCACAAAGACAGAGTCATAGAGCCATGGAGTCACAGAGATGTGAATCACAGAGATATAGAAACACAGAATCACAAAGACATAGAATCATAGAGACATAGAGTCTAGAGACATAGAATCACAGAGCTGTAGAATCATAGAGATGTGGAATCATTGAGGCATAGAATCATAGAGACATAGAATCACAGAATCAGAGAGTCATAGAGCCATAGAATCACAGAGATGTCAATCATAGAGATATAGAAACACAGAATCATAGAGACATAGAATCATAGAGACATAAAAACATAGAATCATAGACAGAATCATAGAGACATAGAATAGAATCATAGAGACATAAAAACATAGAATCATAGACAGAATCATAGAGACATAGAATAGAATCATAGAGACATAGAATCCTACAGGCATAGAGTCACAGAGCCATAGTAACATAGAATCATGGAGACATAGAAACATAGAAATGTAGAATCATAGAGCCAGGGAATCATAGAATCATAGAGGCAAGGAATCATAGAATCACAGAGCCGTAGAAACTCAGAAGCATAGAATTACAGAATGGTTTGGGTTGGAAGGGACCTCACCAAGTTCCAACCCCCCTGCCATGGGGGTATTTTTGCATCGTTGTCTGAATTCAAGAGCAAGTCTAGGCTTGACCTCATCCTTGGTATTCTGGGTTATTTCTGGGGAATAGATGGGAAATTGAGCCTTGCCAGGGTGCCCATGCTCATTGTGCAAACTCCAACTGAGAAGAGACAATGTCATTTGGATTTTGAGCTGGAGTGTTTCTCTGCTTCTCCACTTTCAGGGCAGCACGACCCTGTGCTCCTGCTGAGCCGAGCTCTCTGTAGCACTTATCACTGTCAAAAGGGCAGGACGTGATGAATTTACTATTTAAATCTGATTTGTTGCTTAGTTACTTATGCCATGAAGGAAAAGCAATAATAGGGCATGATTTATATAACTAACTGGCAGTCCAAATTCAGAGGCTCCAACACTGCATATTCATACCACATTTATGCAGGTTGTTATCTCTAGGGCAGAAATATCAGCAGCGAGCCCAACATCTTCTCTTGAATGTGCTGAAGACAAATAAGTGATACATGGCAAATATATTATTGTTTAGGCTGAACACTTGGGTGAGTTTGACAATTACATCTCTTAAGTAGGGTTGCATGAAGGGTAGCAGCTCTGTCTACAAGAATGGATGGATCCTGCTCTCTACATCCTCCTGTAACAGACTTTGTGTCTCCGTAAAGGTCTGTACATGCTTCAGGAAGGGAGAGACTTAACTATCGAAGCAGAATATCTCCAGTTCCTGAGGGAAGAGTGGAAATGCATTTCTCCTTGCCTGCACCCTGTACAAAATATCCCCAGGACAGTAAGAGAGGCTATTTTTTTTCCTTTCCAGAAGAGCATATATCTGAAAAAGAAGTGCCTTCCCCATGACAAATGTACAGCAGCATTTAAAAAGTGCTGTCTAGTGAAATAAGGAGATTTGCAGGGTAAAGAATAAATGCATTCCCTCATTACTTTGGATGAAGAGGTACTAAGATTTTCATTTTCAATTGAATGTGATAAATTCCTCTTCTTAAGAAATAATCTATGAATTTAAAAGATTTAGAAATTCCCCTAAAATGCACTTTGCCATCCGTCCTGGTTTGAGCTGGAACAGAACTGATTCTGTTCAGTGCTGTCACTTCTCAGCTCAGGCTCTGCTCAGTGAGGCACTTTCTGCAGCTCAGGGCAGGTTTGCACAGCCCGGGGCTGCTGCTAGCAGGGAGAAGCTTATGTGAGAGCTCCTGCCAAGGGCTGGGCTGCAGAAAGGCTCTGCCTGAGACTTGCTTCTGTACAGACCAAGAGCACTGCCACAGTTTGTGCCCCATCTTGGGGTGCAGGAAGTCAGAGGTGGCACCTGCAGAGAGGAGTGGACAGCACAGGTGACCCTTAGCTGCCCAACAAGGGATTGCCTCCCGTGGACAGCATCTTCAAGATAAAGCTGAGGGATGAGCAGTGTCAAGCTTCTTCTTCAATAGGTGATGTCTCAGGAGAGCTCTGTCCCTTCTGCCTTTGATCATGATCCATGTGTGGCTGAATGCAGTTCCAGAATCCAGCTTCTGAATCTAGTTCCCTTCTGCCACTGAGTCCAGACTGGCACTTGCCCTATGCCTGTCCCCAACATCAGTGATGCCAGCGGCATCATTGCCCTCTGGGGCTGGGTTCCATATTGGTTTGTGTCTCTTTGTATCTGTTTCATTGGATTGTTCTCATTTCCATCCCAGCTGGGTTAGTTTCTTTTCCACCCCATCAGCCTCTCTCTCCTTCCCTTTGAGATGCAAAGGGGCTCACAGTGAGCCTCTGGCACTCATCTGGTGGCCAGCCCTGACCTTTGGCTCTGTGTGTCTGTTCTGATCAGTAATCAGAGGCAGAATGTGAGCTGTTCTTTCGTGACCATCTTGCACATCAGTAGTCCAAGGGTGTGATCCGACAGCCAGTGCAGTTAATTAGAACATTGCCATGCAGTCTGTAGCACCCTTTAAACACTGAATACAGTCTCTAGAACTTTGGGCATTTCCTGGTATTAATTTTAAACTTGTCCTGTCCTGCATGTTGAGAAGGGATTTGCACTAATCCGACAAGCGCTGAGTGATCTGGTTTAAATTACTGGCTGCTGCTGTCAGGTCTGGAAGGAAGACAAACCATGTCAGCATTGTTCTGTCATGGAATTCAAAGTCTGGAATTTAAGCAAAGTCCCACCCCTTTTGTTGTGATTCTTCTGTGTTTGCAAAGGAAAATACACCAGTGTCTGGCTGCAAACAAAGAGGGATGCAGCACAACAGCCTCCCTGAGCCAGGTCACCCAAGAGATTTACTTTATTTGTATTGCAGGATGATGCCTTGAGGGTTTTTTTGTGTGCATCAGCTGGGAGATGTATTTGCAGCCAAATTTTGCTTCAAGACCTGAGGGTTCTACAACAAACCCCAGAATGGGGAGGGATGGACAGAGCGAGGAATGGTGGTTAGGGAACCCTTCGTGGCTTTGAACGGGCACAGCCTGCGAGCCTTGTGGGAGCACTTCTGCTCTTTCATCCAGAGTTCATAGGGAGGCCTGAGGTCAAGTAGCAGCATCAAGGGTTTTTCAGAGATCAATGGCTGGCTTGCCTGAAGAGTTATGACCATAAGGATCAGACCTCATATTGACTTTGTGATGAACAGGTCTCTGTCATGAGAGTGTAAACAACCTAGGAGGTGATTTGAACAGATGAGCTCCACCACGGCTCAACAACAAGAAAATATACTTCACCTGTCAAAATATATCTTTGCACAATTTATGAGCTGAGAGTGTTCAGTATGAAGGAAGATAAACTTGTTATGGGGGCAATGATCTGCCCTCTAAGAGCCAGAGGAGCTGGGGCTGGTCTGCACTGCTCAGTCAAATGGATCTTGAGCATGATCCATAGCTGGATTGGAAAGGAACTGGGGAAAGAAGATGGACTCTTTCTACTGGTCTTACAGGGCAGGGAGGGAAAGGAGGGGTTGCCTTTCAACAGTAGGATGTAGGGAGGGCAAACACTCTTTGGGTGTTATAACCTGTGGTGGTAGGATATGGTGGCAAGCAAAGTCCATCCCAAGAGACTCATTCACTCCCTGTCCATCTGAGAGGTATCACTTAAGGCTTTCATAGAATCAACCAGGTTGGAAGAGACCTCCAAGCTCATCCAGTCCAACCTAGTACCCAGCCCAACCTGTCATCCAGCCCTGTCCAATCAACCAGACCATGGCACTAAGTGTCCCATCCAGGATTTTCTCAAACACCCAGGGACGGTGACTCCACCACCTCCTTGGGCAGCCCATTCCAATGCCAATCACTCTGTCTGGCAACAACTTCCTCCTAACATCCAGCCTAGACCTCCCCAGCACAACTTCAGACTCTGTCCCCTTGTTCTGTCCCTGGTTGCCTGGCAGAAGAGCCCAACCCCACCTGGCTACAGCCTCCCTTCAGGTAGCTGCAGACAGCAATGAGCTCTGCCCTGAGCCTCCTCTGCTGCAGGCTGCACACCCCCAGCTCCCTCAGCCTCTCCTCACAGGGCTGTGCTCCAGGCCCCTCACAGCTTTGGCGCCCTCTTCTGGACACGTTCCAGTATCTCACCATCTCTCTTGAATTGAGGAGCCCAGAACTGGACACAGGACTCAAGGGGTAGCCTCAGCAGTCTTTGAATCAGTGGAATCTCCTGTGAGGGTTCATTACACAGAACAGGTTTCAGCTGGTTAGCCTTGAGCTTGGAGTGAAGACAGGAAGAAAGATTTCCAGTCCTTCCCTAAACCAGTTGAAGTGACTGCCACGCAGAGGAGTGTTCTGGGCACTGTCATTCAAAAATGGCAGCCTTTTCAGAGCACCTTTTTCTGTTCTCTCTCAAAAGAATCACTTGCAACATATAAGACATCCATTAACTCTTCCTGTTGTGTGGCTGTCTGTGTGCTCTGGACACAAGAGGATGCTTGATGCCAATGTGATGATTGAGGAAGGTCCTTCAAGGAACATTTACACTCATAATGCATCGTGCAGAATATTTCTTCTTCAGCTGGAAGTGAAAGCCTAGGCTGCCTTTGTTATACTACTGGGAGATTCTGTTGCTATTTCTCACTGGGATGTTCACTGCCAGTTATGGGAGGTGGAAACTGGCCTCTGTGGGACATTAGACACTTCAGTAAGTGTTTTTCTTCGTATGGATGAATAAAACAAAGTGCAGCTCCATGAAAGAAGTTTACCATCATAAAGGGCCAAGACTGCTCCTTCACCTCTTGTGCTGGAAATAATGTTCAATGCTATCTCCTAAGGGTTCAATTCTATCTACTCAGAGCTATCCCAGGGGCACTGCAAACTAAAGAGAAAGAAAACATGCATCTGCTTTTAGCAAATGATGTCATCTGGATCCTAAGTTCCTTGGGCTAAGTCAATGTGTTAAGTGCAGCAGTTTCTTGTGGAGACAGTAGAAATCCCTTCAAAGACAGAATTTTTGTATCAAAAGCAAGACACAAACTCTTCAGGAGGATCAGAGAAAAAGGTTCTTTATTTCACCAGTGCTCTGCCATTCCAAAGCTGCTCCTGGGGAAGAATTGGTATTTAAAGCACATTTTTGTGTTGCCAATAAAGCCTTCCCACCTAGGGAAGAAGTCCAACCATCTGCCTCCCCAGAACACAACAAGACAACTGAAGACAAAGCATTTTAGTGTGTAAGTTCTGGGAGACAGATTGTCAATAGCCATTGATGCATCCAAAATGAAGGTTTCGAATGGGAGTTGGTAATGGATTTAGTACATACTTAAAAGGTTTCTTCTGTGCCCCATTGCTGTTCCAGGAAAGAATTGTTCATTTTCACACATTAGAGATAGCTAAAATAGCTCTTGCTTCACTCTTCCATTAACCATCAACATATTCAACACAGCTAATTTCATTAGACTTTTCTCAGTAATATCTCACTCCTCACAAGAGTCTCTGTGACCAAGGTAGTTAAACTTCTCCACTCAGATCATTAGTCTCAAGTTCTCTTAAGATGACATGGATTGTTGTGCTAGTTTGAGCCTAGCTAGCATGTTTTGGTGAGAAGAACTAGATGATAGGCTGAGAAATGAAAATAATGGTGAGGTCTACTTCCCTCACAGTCTCGCTGGGATGTGTAAAGAAGAAAGGCAAAACAAAGATTACTGCACTTGCTTCTTCTCTTCACTGGGAAGCTTTGCCTGCTGGGGAGAAGCTGAGGCTGCTGGCTGGACTCCATCTTGCTTTCTGACCTCACCCTCCTTTTGCTTGGCTGCTTCACCTTGCTTTTTAACCCTCTTGGCCGAACCTCCATTCTTCCTTAGGACTGGGGTAAGGTTGAGAGGGGTAGGGGGAAGGTGAGGGGGGTTGAGAGCTCCTCCTGGGGACTCAGGTTTCTGGGAGGGGAGTTGTGGCTGTATTACCTTTTTACCTTGTCTATTTCTGTATATAACTGTATATACTGTAACTATCTGCTTGTAAATTGTGCCAGCTGTAAATATAAGCTTCATTCAAATTTCCAGAGCCGACTGAGTCTAGTCTGGGTGATTTCTAAAAGTGTGGGGGGGGCGGGGGACACCCAAACCATCACAATTGTCTACAGATTGTCTCCAAAAAGTCACTCTCTATATGTGTGTGTGTACATAGATATCTATGTATATCCATCTGTCTGGCATGTAGAAGTGTGAGGTAGATGAATGGACTGGACAGTCACAATGAATGGTGAGACTTCAAGGCTAGCTTGCATGTTGTTTGTGTTCTCGTCATAGAATCATAGAATGGTTTAGGTTGGAAGGGACCTCGAAGATCATCCAGTTCCAACCCCCTGCCATAGGCAGGGACATCTCCCACTAGAACAGGTCACTCAAGGCCTCATCCAACCTGGTCTTGAACACTTCCAGGGAGGGAGCATCCACAGCCTCCCTAGGCAGCCTGTGCCAGTGTCTCACCACCCTCACTGTGAAGGGAAAGAGCCCTTTCCTAACATCTAGTTTAAATCTGCCCTCTGCCAGTTGAAACCCATTACTCTTCCTCCTGTCATTACAAGACCTTGTCAATTGTCCCTCCCCAGCCCTCCTGCAGGTCCCCTTCAGATAGGCCACTATAAGGTCTTCTCAAAGCCTTCTCTTCTCCAGTCAGCAGAGCCCCAGCTCTTGTAGCCTGTGCTCGTAGCAGAGCTGCTGCAGCCCTCTGAGCATCTTTGTGGCCCTCCTCTGGACTTGCTCTAACATTTCCATGTGCTTCTTGTGTTGAGGGCTCCAGAACTGCACAGAGTGCTCCAGGTAGAACCATAGAATTCTGGTTGGAAAAGACCTTTAATTAACCTGAAGGGACATTGTGGAGAGGCTGGTGCTAGTCTCTTCTCACAGGTCTAGTTGATTGGATGGAGCTGGATGACAGGTTGGACTGGATGACCTTGGAGGTCTCTTCCAGCCTGGTTGATTCTATGATTCTATGAAAGGTAATTGAAGACAAAACAACAGGGAAGAGTCTCAAGATGAGGCTGACTGGAGATTAGGAAAAAGTTTTTCATGGAGAGAATGGTCAAGCCCTGGAATGACCTCCCCAGGGAGGTGGTGAGGTCACCCACCCTGGATGTGTTTAAAGGTCGTTTGGATGTGGTGCTTAGAGATGTGGTTTCAGGTGAACCTTGTAGAGTAGGGTTATAGGCTGGACTTGGTGATTCTGAGGGGCTCTTCCAACCTGAATGTTTCTGTGATTCTGATCAGCAAATCCAACCCTTATCTAACCCTGCCAGGTCAGATAACTGCTCTTGACTCATGTGTTTGTTTTCACTGTAGGAATGCACCACAGTTTCTGCGCAGTGTAACTCATGGAATCCATCTGAGTGACTCTGGTTTGTAGCTTCAGTGTCCTGAGAGGCTTATGCCTACTTTTTTACTGCACTTTCAGGGTCTGCACGTTTTGTTCTACTCTCTACCTTCTTGCCCAGACACCCCAAAAGTTTCCTACGTCTCATCAGCTATACTTTCCATTCCTGATGCCACATTGCCTCTTTGGGCTCCTGATGAAGCTGCGTTCTTTCATCTCACTCAATTCCTTGCTGCTCTCCCTGTTCCAGCGCTCGATTATCAGGGACTAAACTTGTGAAGTATATTTAAATGTTTAAATCTATTTTTTTTTTAGCACCTCTTTTTCCTCCCCCCCTACTGTGATTAGGATGTAGGTCTAAGTGATTAATGTATCTTCTTGAATAATGACAAAAATGTTGCATCAGCATGAGAGGATCTAACCTTTGACAAATTCCCCCAGGAACATCCTTTTCTGCTGGGGATTTTGCTGCCAGTCAGAGCAGTTAATAAAAAAGGGAAAGCCAATAACACTGCCAGAAGTTTTTGCCATATAAAAGTCAGAGAATCAGTTAGGGGCTGTCAGATGTAATGTATGACATTATTAACATGAAGAATTTCAGATCAAAGAGGGACTTACTGTCCCAGTGACTGGGTTGTGTGGAAGTGGCTGAGGAAACAGAGAGTCTTCAAGTGGAACATCCTGAGGAGAGCACTTGGGAAGACTTTGCAAAGTCATTAATCTTTGTGTTTCAGGAAGATGAGACAATAAGACAGAGTAGGGGAAATATTCCAGCTGTAATTGGGTGAGTTGTAGCCTTTGGTCTCAGAGCCCTTCAAGGTGTGAGAAGCCTTTCCTTCCTGATGGGCGATGAATGCCTGGACGATGCTGAGACATGAGGTAGGAGCTCACCCAGCTGCCCACCACAGCCTCTTGGCTGGTCACAGAGGCCTGGTCTGGGCTCCTCTGTTCAAGTGAGAAAGGGAACTGCTGGAGACAGTACTGGTGGCTACAAAGATGCTGAGAGGCCTGGAGCATATCTGTGAGGAGGAAAAACTGAGACCCCCAGGGCTGTTGAGCCTGGAGAAGAGTAGCCCCACAGAGGATTTGATCAATGCTTACAAGAGCTAAAGGGTAGGAGGCAAGAGGATGAGGCCAGACTCTCCTCAATAGTGGACAACAACAGGACAAGGGGCAAGGGGCACAAATTGGAACCCAGGAGGTTACATCTGAGCAGATGAAACTTCTTTGGTGTAAAGGTGCTGGAGCCCTGGAGCAGGCTGCCCGGAGAGGTTGTGGAGTTTCCTTCTTTGGAGAGACTCCAAACCCACCTGGCCATTGTGATCCTGGGCAAGCTGCTGAGAGTGACCCTGCCTTAAGAGAGGGGATGGACTGGATGATCCCCAGAGGTCCCTTCCAACCCCCACCAGGCTGTGGTTCAGTGAGGCACTAGCACCACAAAAAGCAATCTTCTCAGCCCTGCCCCAGTGCTTTTTCTCCTCATTTTTAAATGTCACACTCTGCAAACATCAGTTCAAGCCAGTGCCTGGGAAGAAATGATTATGCAGTCACCATGTTTCCCTAAAACCACAGGCTGTTTATTTGTTTAAATATTTGTCTCATTTGTTTCATGTAAATGATCACAACTCTGATTACCTAAGCACACTATGTAAATTCCACTCACATCTAGTGGGGTGATGAGCTGGTACAGCTGGGTGGGAACCAGGCAGCTTGGAGAAATATTCATAAAGCATCCTGAGCCTGCAAAAATCATAGAACCATAGAATGGTTTAGGTTGGAAGGGACCTCAAGGATCATCCAGCTCCAACCCCCTGCCATAGGCAGGGACACCTCCCACTAGAGCAGGTTGCTCAAAGCCTCATCCAGCCTGGCCTTAAACGCCTCCAGGGAGGAAGCATCCACAACCTCCCTGGGCAACCTGTGCCAGTGTCTTACCACCCTCACTGTAAAGAACTTCCTCCTAATATCCAGTGTGAATCTCCCCTCTGCCAGCTTAAACCCATTCCCCCTCGTCCTGACATTACCAGACCTTGTCAATAGTCCCTCCCCAGCTTTCCTGTAGGCTCCCTTCAGATACTGCAAAGCCACTCTAAGGTCTCCTCAAAGCCTTCTCTTCTCCAGGCTGAAGAGCCCCAACTCTCTCAGNGGCTGTTCTCAGCCATTCCCCACCCAGCCTGTATCTGTGCCTGGGATTGCACCGACCCAGGTGCAGGACCTTACACTTGGCCTTGTTAAACGTCATGAGGTTGGCCTGGGCACACCTCTGCAGCCTGTCCAGGTCCCTCTGGATGGCATCCCTGCCCTCCAGCAAGTCAGCTGTGCCACACAGCTTGGTGTCATGGCTTTTTGCTAACCAACAGAAGCTTTTTAGTAGCTTCTGTTTGAGTGCATGGTTTGTTTGATAAATCTCATCTTCCTTGTTGCTTGTTAATTATCCATTCAAAAACATTTGCTGCTTTTAAGCCTTCATTAGTTTTAAATAACGCCTCAAAGCTGCATAGGCTTTCTCATGAGTGCTGCATTAGAAGCCATTTTTTGGAGTGAAGAAAGGCCATGTTGGGCTCCTGCTGGAGCCTCAACTGACCATAAGGCTTAAAAACAAACTTCTGCTGCATCTATTCGGCTGCAGAAATTTCTTTGCATGAACACTCAGCCTAAAATGTTGTTTCTTTGAGTGTATCTGTAATAAAGAACTTTGATCAAAACCTGACAGGTAATGAAGGCTATGAGGTTGTAGATGGTGCAGGTTGTTGGGAGATTGTAGTGTGGTAGGGGTAGGTTTTCTGCTCCTTTGTATCAGGTGATGGAATGAGAGGAAATCATAGAATCATAGAATTGACCAGGTTGGAAGAGAGCTCCAAGCTCATCCAGTCCAACCTAGCACCCAGCCCTGTCCAATCAACCAGACCATGGCACTAAGTGCCCCATCCAGGCTTGGCTTCAACACCTCCAGGGACAGGGGCTCCACCACCTCCCTGGGCAGCCCATTCCAATGCCAATCACTCTCTCTGCCAACAACTTCCTCCTAGCATCCAGCCTAGACCTCCCCTGGCACAACTTGAGGCTGTGTGCCCTTGTGCTGAAATTGTTGCAGGGGAGGTATAGGTTGGATATTAGGAAAAATTTCTTTCTTGAAAGTGTGGTCAGGCACTGGAACATGGCTGTGGGGGTCTTTGTTTGACACTTGGACTCAATGATCTTTTCCAACTGAAACCATTCTATGAATCTATGACACTTCTTGATTGAAAAGGTTCTCAAACAGTGGGGCAGGAAGTGGTTGAATCTCACCCCGATGGTGTTTAAAAGAGGCAGAGATGTGATGGTGAGGAGCATGGTTTAGCACTAGCCTCAGTAGAGTTAGAGAATGGTTCCAATGGATGACCCTGAAGGTCTCTTCCATCCCAACAATTCCATGGTTCTATGACTCTATGATGTTATATAGACAATCTCTCAGCAACAGATAGGTTCTATTGTGGCCTGCATGGTGCGTCTTGGACCATCTTCCTTATCCTGTTCCTTGCAAGGGATCATTTGTAATATAAGCAAGAAAACTTCATTCTCTTGCTGGAAGGTTTGCCAGCTCTAAGTGGTGAAGTTTTTTTTCCTCATTACCTATCATGAGCTGTTGTTCATCAACTCCTACCTGAACTGCAGAGTGATCTTGAAATATCTCAGTGACTTGCAGGCAGTGTGCCCTTGTATCAGGGGAAATCAGGCAGCAGCATTTACTTGCTCAGATACTCTCCCTCAAAATATAAATGTGGATCTTTTTCAACGAGGATTTAAAGCACTTGTTGACACAGCAGGGAAGGTCTACTCTGCTTCTCATCCTGGTGCTGTTTGGTGTCTTTAGGGACCCCTGCATTCCTCTAAACTTTCAAATAGCATGATTTTTAAAGCTCTTTGCACAGATAATATTTATCTTGCAACACTATTGAAAGAGGTGAAGGTGAAACGTTGTGCCTGGGAAAGGCTGTGCCTATGTGCTAGTTTGAGCCTAGCTAGAATGTTTTGGTGAGAAGAAGTAGATCATAGGCTGAGAAATGAAAACAATGGTGAGGTCTACTTTGCTCACAGTCTTGCTGAGATGTGTAGAAAGGAAAAAGCAAAACATTAGATAAAGTCACTTTGCTTGGCACTTCGCTTGGGGCACTTCGCTCTGGGCTTTGCTCTCAGCTCTTTGCCTGCTGGGGAGAGCTGAGGCTGCTGGCTGAACTGCCTCTTGCTTTCTAACCTCACCCTCCATTTGCTGTGGCTGATTCACTTTGCTTCTTAATCCCTCTGGTCTAACCTCCATTCTTCCTTGGGACTGGGGTAAGGTTGAGAGGGGTAGGGGGAAGGTGAGGGGGTGGTTGAGAGCCCCTCCTGGGGACTCAGGTTTCTGGGAGGGGAGTTGTGTCTGTACTACCTTTTTACATTGTCCATTTCTGTCTATATCTGTATATACTGTAAATATCTGCTTGTAAATTGTGCTAGCTGTAAATATAAGCTTCAATTCAAATGTCCAGAGCCAGCTGAGTCTAGTCTGGGTGATTTCTAAAGTGGGGGGGAACACCCAAACCACCACAGCCTAGAAGATTGGTTGTGCTGCGCAGCCAGAGTGCTGCTGTTCTTCATGGTGTAAGGACATAGAGCCAGAAGTTGAGGTGGCATATCACATTAGATTTCCTCATGCAGCATGTTGCTTGTGATGTCTTCATCTCAGTAGCATTAGAGCATCACAATATCACTACCTGCTGATAGTCTGATAGGAAATAACCAAACTGCTTTGAGTGACAGAATATGGAGTGCATGGAAATGTTCCTGTTTTCAGTACGCTCTGCTCATGATGGAAACATTAATTTGGTTACTTTAAACCTGCCTTGCACTTGTGGATTGCAGCAAGGCTTTGACAGAAGGCCTGAAAGGATGTCCAGGTCCAGAGAACAGAGATCAACAATATCTCTATCCAGAGGAGCAAGATCTGTTCTTATAGATTTCTGTGTTGTGAAATTAAGGTGCAAGTGAGACCAGATAGCACCACAAAACTATTTATTAAAGGATAAAGTTGAACGAAACAGAGGGAGAGAAAGAAGGGGGGAGAGAGAGAGAACAATGGAGAAAAAGAGAAGCAGGGAAGGAAAAGAGTGAGGATTATATCACCACCAGCCTCAGATGGCGGGGAGAGAGAGAGGTCTGCGTGGCCCAGGGGTGTTCACCTGTGGAGTTCATCAGGAGATCTTCTGGTGGATGTGCAGCTCTGGTGGAGGTGTAGCTCTGGAGGAGGTGCAGCTCTGGGGGTCCACCCTTTGGCAGGCCTTGCTCATGTCTTTTTATACAGCTTTTTAGCTCGGTGTCCAAGTGCAGCTGCCCAGGAGACCTTCCTGCGTATTCTCATGCATTCGCAGGGCTCCGGTGGCAGCACCGTGGGGAGGGTCTGCACCCTGTCCCTGTGCTGCTCACCTGCCCATACCCCAGATACATGTAAGCCTTTTCTCTTTGGCATAGCTGACAGAAGATGTGCACATCCTGGGCATTCAAGCCAGGCTGAGGTCCCAGAACTTCCACAAAGGCATTGTCTGTTGATTTGTATCCCTGAGCTTTCTGCCAAGCATCTCATCTGAGTCCAAGAGGTTAATAAGGGCAATCTTTATCTTTGTTGATGACCAAGGGAGAGAGGATTTAGACTCTCACAAAGGACCAATAAGGTGACCTTATTGTGGCCTTCCAGTATCTGAAGGGAGCCTACAAAAAAGCTGGGGAGGGACTTTTCAGGCTCTCAGATAGTGACAGGACTGGGGGGAATGGAGAGAAGCTGGAGATGGGTAAGTTCAGGCTGGATGTGAGGAGGAAGTTGTTCACCAAGAGAGTGGTGAGAGCCTGGAATGGGTTGTCCAGGTTGAGGCCACATCCCTGGAGGTGCCAGGCTGGATGAGGCTGTGGCCAGCCTGAAGTAATGTGTCCCTGCCCATGGCAGGGGGGTTGAAACTGGCTGATCCTTGTGGTCCCTTCCAACCCTGACTGACTCTATGACTCTATGACTAGTACAAGTGCTTCAGAGGACTTATGCTTGTCTTTAAAATTCTCTCTTAATCTTTCTACAGACACCTGTTCATGGCTCAGATATTTCATTTGCATGAAACAGGCATAGAATTTTGGGTGCAGTGTTCTCATAGGAATGGCTGAGGGAGTTGGGGTTGTTCAGCCTGGAGAAAAGGAGGGTGAAGGGAGACCTTCTGGATTCCTACAACTGCCTGAAAGGAAGTTGGAGCCAGGTGGAGCTTGCTCTTTCCTCTCAAGTAACAAGCAATAGGACAAGACGAAATGGCCTCAAGTTGCCCAAGGAGAAGTTTAGCTTGGACATGAAGAATAATTTCTTCCCCAAAAGGGTTAATCAAGGCCTGAAACAGGCTGCCCAGGGCAGTGGTGGGGTTGCCATCCTTGGAAGGATTTAAAACTCTGTAGATGTGGTGCTGAGGGACATGGTTCACCAGCAGACTTTGTAGTACTTGGATAAAGGTTAGACAAAATGATCTTAAAGGTCTCTTCCAGCCAAAGCAATTCTGTGATTCTATGACTTTATGACCTGCTCACAGTATTTTTGGTCAAAACCAGATGAGATCAGGATATTGTACTTCAAAGTGTGTCACACCACATAACTCTTGCGTTATCACAGTCTCACAGTCTCACAGTATCACCAAGGTTGGAAGAGACTTCACAGATCATCAAGTCCAACCCTTCACCACAGAGCTCAAGGCTAGACCATGGCACCAAGTGCCACGTCCAATCCTGCCTTGAACAGCTCCAGGGACGGCGACTCCACCACCTCCCTGGGCAGCCCATTCCAGTGTCCAATGACTCTCTCAGTGAAGAACTTTCTCCTCACCTCAAGCCTAAATTTCCCCTGGCACAGCCTGAGGCTGTGTCCTCTTGTTCTGGTGCTGGCTGCCTGAGAGAAGAGAGCAACCTCCTCCTGGCTACAACCACCCCTCAGGTAGTTGTAGACAGCAATAAGGTCACCCCTGAGCCTCCTCTTCTCCAGGCTAAACAATCCCAGCTCCCTCAGCCTCTCCTCGTAGGGCTGTGCTCGAGGCCTCTCCCCAGCCTCGTCGCCCTTCTCTGGACATGTTCAAGCATCTCAATGTCCCTCTTAAACTG
>WAAF01002160.1:547855-612697 GCA_013400475.1 Tricholaema leucomelas
TCAAGAGGACATTTGCCTTGAACTCCTCCCTCCTTACTGTTGAAAACTGAGGCGAAGAAGGCATTCAGGACCTCAGCCTTTTCCTCGTCATCAGTCACAGTGTTCCCCTCCTGGTCAGTAAGCAGTGGAGGCTCTTCTTGCCCTTCCTTTTAGCGTTGATAAATTTATAAAAGTGCTTTTTATTATCCTTCATGGCAGTGGCCAGCCTAAGCTCTAGCTGGGCCTTAGCCTCTCTAGCTTTTCTCCTGCATAATCTGGCTACCTCCTTAAACACGTCAGGAGAAGCCTTCCCCTCCTTCCAAAGGTGATACACCCTCTTTTTTCCCCCCAGTTTTCCTTCAGGAGCTGTTTGCTCATCCAGGCTGGTTGCCTTCCCCGCCGGCTCATCTTTCGGCACATGGGAACTGCCAGCTCCTGTGCCTTCAAGAGCTCCTGTTTAAAGTATCTTCTCCAGTGATAACATGTGATGGGGATGATCCATGTTTCTGACATCCTTATTCCAGGGAAAAGATTAAAACCTGATTGCTGATAGCTTACAAAAAATTATTTCACTTTTCCTAGTTTAGAAGTGCACATTTGGCTTCAGGCTCTGCTGTTTCTTGCTATGTCTTGGCTCCATCATCACCGTGAAGATGACAGAGCACTTGAGCAGGGTGCCCAGAGAGGTTGCAGACTCCTCCCTAGAGATTCTCTAGACCCATCCAGATGCATTCCTGTGTGACCTGTCCTAGATGATCCTGTTTTGGCAGGAGACTTGATGGTCTCTGGATGTCCCTTCCAACCCCTAACATTCTATGGCTCTATAGTCCTCTTTGAAGGTAAGAAGGGGAGAATAAAGTGGTATGGGTTAAAGAGGACCAATGATGAGGCTGATGTGAGTGGGCAGGAAACAGGAGTAAACGATCTTCACCGTGGGCAGCTCCAAGACACAGACGTGGTTATAGGTTGGCCTGGTGGTTACCTTTTGATGACAAAGCAGCAGGATTAAAAGAGGGAGCAAAATTAACTCCAGATCAAAATATCAGGCAGCAAATTAATCAAGGCAGCAAACGATCTGGACTGATTACGCTGAGGATGAATTCCACCTGGCTGGTGTTGCTGAACCCAGATGAGGAACTGGGTATGACTTGAATGTTAAACTCATGGGTTTGATGATTTATTTAGCAAGTTCTGAACAGGCCAAAGGGGAGGGGGACTGACACTGTCAGACATGTCATTCCTTGCTGGAGCTGGTGACAGCTCAGAAAGAATTGACCTTCTGGGATTAGAGGTTAAAATATGAGCAGATGAAGTGCAGCACCAGGTACTTGTTACAGCTGCTACTGACCCCAGATTACATCCCCAGAACAAGAGAAAAAAGGCTTGTCACATCCCCCTGACACTCATCCTTTAAGTACTGATAAGCATTGATGAGATTCTCCCCTCTCTCCAGACTAAACAGCCCAAATTCTCTCAGTGGTCCATCATAAGAGAGATGTTCTAGTCTGCTGATCATCTTTGTAGCCCTTTGCTGTGCCCTCCTCCCTAAACCCCTGCGTTTTTAACTGACCTGGAGGATTTGATCCCCAAACTGAAATTTACCATAGCTGAACATAAATTATTGCGGTTTTGCCCCTTCAAAGCTGGAGTTCATGGCATGAGTACAAACCCAGCAGCACGCACACCTGGGCATGTATGTTCAGAGCACACATCTGTACCCATGGATCCAGTGGCACACAGCACACACATGTGCACAAACACACACACACAGAATGCATTTGCAGAGCCATCCTCAAGCTGGAAGTAACCAAACCAAATCAATGAAAAGGAACTTAAACTGCTCCGATTATCATCATTCGCTTGCCTTTGATTTAAAACCCATTAGCAGACACCAGGCAAGTAACAATTAGGTGTTAAAAGGCTGAAGGCCAGGTTAATTTGGGAAGAAACAGGTTGATTGCCCAGCCAAAGATATCAATGGAATCTCATTTAATCCAATTCAGGTATTTCATTTTATTAGAGGGACATTTGCTACGCTACATATCTTCTGTTAGCCCTATAAAAGCCACATTAGGGGCATTTTGCTGTTAAGTCCATAAGGGAGGCTGAAATGGAGACTAAAATCCAGGAATGCCCTCTTGGAATTCTTTTGTACATCCCAAATGCTAGAGTATAGGAAGATTAGTTCTTCACATGGCTACGAGGGATGTCCATGATTACACCTGATGGAGGGAGGGAAACACTTAGGGAAGGTTTCAAGCCACATGCTTTGGTTTTAAGTTAAGAGAAACCAAATGAAATTCAAAAAGGGCAAGTGTAGAGTCCTGCATGTGGGGAATGAAAACCCCATGGACCCCTATAGGTTGGGGGCTGAGCTGTTGGAGAGCAGCTGTGGGGAAAGGGACCTGGGAGTCTTGGTGGACAACAGGATCAGCATGAGCCAGCAATGTGCCCTTATGGCCAAGAAGGTCAATGGTATCCTGGGGTGCATTAAGAACAGTGTGGTCAACAGGTCAAAGGAGGTTCTCCTCCCCCTCTGCTCTCTCCTGGTGAGGCCTCATTTGGAGTACTAGGTGCAGGTCTGGGACCTCCAGTTGAAGAATGACAGAGAACTGCTTGAGAGGCTACAGCAAAGGGTTACAGAGGTGATTAGGAGACTGGAACATCTCTCTTATGAGGAAAGATGAAGACAATTGGGGCTTTTTAGTCTGGAAAAGAGAGTGCTGAGGGTGGATCTCATCAATGCTTAGATATACTTAAAGGGCGGGTGGCAGCAGGACAGGACCAGGTGTTTTGCAGTGGTGCCATTGACAGGGCAAGGGCTAATGGGCACCAACTTGAACATGAAGAGGAACTTCTTTAATTTAATGTAAGGGTGGCAGAGCACTGGAGCAGGCTGCTCAGAGAGGTGGTGGAGTCTCCATCTCTGGAGGCATTCAAACACCACCTGGACTTGTTCCTGTCCAACCTTCTTTAGGTGAACCTTCCTTGGCAGTTGGACTAGATGATCTCCAGAGGTCACTGCCAACCCCTGTCACTGTGTGTGATTCTCTGTGTCATCAAGTGGGGGAACATAGGGAAATACCTGTGTGTCCTTCTGTGGGATTCCTACAGCTGGATGCTCTCAGATACTGTCCAAAAAAGGGAGATCTTGGATCTGATCTGAACATTTCTCTGCCTTGCACCCAGTGGTACTCACATGCAAATCCTGCTGGTAGCAAAACAAGTTGTTGATGTTGTTTCATGAGATCAAAAAACACTAAGCAAAGAACACAAAATCCTGTTTTCTGTGATGTTGAAGGGGATTCCTGGGCTCTATGAATGTTGCCTATGCTCAAGACAAAGCAAAGCAGTCTGCTGTGAGATATTACTGGGTACAGGGCTTAGGGACTGAGTGCTGGAGGGTGCTGTAGGTCTTGGTGGTACCACCTGCTCTTGGTGATACCACTTTGACTCTCACCATGTGAAACAAAAGAAAAGAGAATGAGGTTGGTTCTTTTGAGCTCACAGAGTGTCAGATCTGCACACGCAGAACCAGATCTGGAGAGGAAAATATGTTGCAGGGCCAATGGCAAGGGACAGTGCTGAGCTTTACAGTTTCCTACAGGTTTTAGGATGCTGGGTTTTTTTGCTTCCCAATAACAATATCTTCATCTCCTGGAACATGTTTCTGCTCAGTGATCACAGCCAGCAGCATGCTGCAGCAGTCAGGCTCTGGCAGCATTCCCTTCAGGTTATTGTTTCAGCCTGAGCAGGTTTGTGTCGACTCTGCTTGTCTGGCCCAACAGCTTAATTGGATTTCTTATCATGCCTGTATCTGCTGCCAATACATGGGTGAAGATCATTCAGTCCTCAAAGTGGGATGTTCTGTGGGAGAGGCTACAATAAACACAGCAGCTTCAGCCTTGGGAAGGGCCACAGAAACATAGAATCATTAAGGTTGGAAAAGACCTCTAATGCCATCAAGTCCAACACTACTATGCCCAGTAAACTATGTCCTGAAGCACTGGGATGGAAGGGAGAGAAAGGAAGAGGCTGAAGGTGATGACAAATCCAGGAGCCTTGAGAGTCTTCTGGTGAAGTGTTCTAAACAGCACTGTGGCTGGAGTTGGTGAGGAGCAAGGTTCCATCCCCTTTCTGCCAAGACAGGTTGGACTAGATGATGTGCAACCAAATCTGTAAAGGTGAGTGCCAGGAGACTGGAGCCAGGCTCTGCTTGGTGATGCCTGATGACAGGAGAAGGGGCAATGGTGGAAGCTGAGGCATAGGAAGTTTCATGGAAACATGAGCAGGGATTTTTTTTCACTGTGAGGGTGACAGAGCACTGGAACAGGCTGCCCAGGGGGGTTGTGGAGTCTCCCTCTCTGGAGATATTCAAAACCCACCTGGATGTGTTCCTATGTGATCTGGTCTAGGTGATCCTGCTCCGGCAGGGGGGTTGGACTGTGTGAGCTTTTGAGGTCCCTTCCAGCCCCTGTGCTTCTGTGATCCTCAAGGCCCCTTCCAACCTAGTATTGTATGCTTCTGTGGTTCTATAATTTCATGATCTGCTCCTGGGCTGGCCAGATCTTAGTTCCTCAGTATCTTTTCTGACTCTGGAAGGTTTTTTTTCCAAGAAAAGTGTCCTAAGACCACTTCCATGCCTCCCACCACTGTAAGTTGGTGTCCTCACTAAGGATTTCCATCAGACAGATCCCTCTGAATCTCTCTGCAACCTGTGGAGGTGAGGAGTAGATTCAGGAACAGACCTCACCCCAGTTAGGCAGTGGAAGGTCTTGAAACTGGCTCTTGCAGAAATAAGACTGATGGTATCAGCTAATTCAAGGGTGCTTTGGTGCCAGAACAGTGTTGTGAAATCAGAATGAAACCAAAGCTGGTGAGTTCTTAATTTGTTGCAGTAGATAGGAGTATAGAGAAAGCTATAGTTGTTTTAAAAGGTCATATAGGAAAGGGGTGGGTGGAGGGAGGGATGGATGAATGGATGGAAAGAAAGAAGGAAAGACAGATGGAAAGAAGGAAGGAAAGAGGGAAAGAAGGAAGAAAAGAGGGAGAGAAAGAGGGAAGGAAGGAAGGAAGGAAGGAAGGAAGGAAGGAAGGAAGGAAGGAAGGAAGGAAGGAAGGAAGGAAGGAAGGAAGGAAAAGAAGAAGAGAGAGAGAGAAAGAAAGAAAGAAAGAAAGAAAGAAAGAAAGAAAGAAAGAAAGAAAGAAAGAAAGAAAGAAAGAAAGAAAGAAAGAAAGAAAGAAAGAAAGAAAGAAAGAAAGAAAGAAAGAAAGGAAGGAAGGAAGGAAGGAAGGAAGGAAGGAAGGAAGGAAGAGAGGAAGGAAGGAAAGAAAGAAAGGCTTTGTGATGTTATTGTTACGGTTCTCTGGCAGGTCCTATTCCCCAGGGTCCCACTGGTCCCCTGGGTAAGCTGAGCTGTGATCACAGCCCCTGTGTTCAGCTCAGCTGCTCTTGTCTCTCACAGCCCCCCAGGGCTCAGCAATGGGAAATGTTCTCATGCACTCAAAACTGGATTTTATGTGGCATTTGTTTCTGCTGTTTGCTCTCGTTGTCCTTATTTCCATTAATGAGACTACACACATGAGCCCATGTACAGTTCCGTGCCGTGCTGCCTCAAATGTGAGATGGCAACTCGGGAAGATAAAAGGCTTTCTAATGTGTTATCAGTTTCTCAAGCTGGCTATTCCTTAAGCTTTAAATATTTGCATTAAGATCCAGACTGCAAGTAACTGCTCTCAGAATAGCATATGAAACAGGAATTTTAAATGGAAATGTGGAATGGAAAATGTGGCATTCCAGAGCTGGGCTTATCTAAGCGTGCAGCAAAGATGTGGCAGCCTGCTAAACCATCTCCCACCATTCAGAAGGACATTCAGCAGGGCAAAGCAGGTGCTCTTTTTTTTTTTTCCCCTGCCCTTTTTTTCCCCCCTGATGTGAAAATGCTGCCTTCCTGCCATCATTTCTTTCATAATGCATTTTAATCAAGTCACAGGACGGAGAATTTGCAGTCAATCCGAGCCAGGAATCTCTAATCTCATCCTGAATTACTTTATAAATAGCAACAGTTTAATATTTTTTTGGTATAAATTTATGTCCACTCTGTGGTTGGGGTTTAATAGGAAATGTGTTTTCTGTGCACCTGGATGCAAAGTGCAGCAATAAAGGCCACAGGAATGATTCAATCAGTACGTTCCTGGTCGTGCAGGGTGGGTTAGTCCTGTTGATTGCTGCTTGTGGGGAAACAGTTAACAAGGAGTTTTCTCCCACCTTCTCCACAACAAAATCACAGCAGCTAAACCAGCTTGCACACAAGTGGTGGTGTGCCAGAAAGAGTGAAGAAACAGGAGAGCAACAAAGCTTCTGAAGGCTCTGGAGAAGAGGTCTGGTGAGGAGCAGCTGAGGGAACTGGGGTTGTTCAGCCTGGAGAAAAGGAGGCTGAGGGGAGACCTCATTGCTCTCTACAGCTCTGGGAAAGAATGTTGGAGTGAGGTGGGGGTTGGTCTCTTCTCCCTAATATCAGGTGATAGAACAAGAGGAAACGACCTGAAATTGTGCAAGGGGAGGTTTAGGTTTCTTTGCTGCAAGAGTGGTCAGGCATTGGCACAGGCTGCCCGGGGAGGTGATGCAGTCACCATCTCTGAAGGTGTTGAAGAAACACGAGGCCATGGCACTAGGGGAACATGGTTTAATTGCCATGGTGGTCTCAGGCTGATGGTTGGACTTGATGATCTTAGAGGTCTTTTCCAGCCAGGACAATGGTTTAATGAAATTTGAATGTTTCACCCAAAGATCTTGACTGGTCTAATAGCTTCAGAGTAACGAAGCTGAGAGAGTTTGAACTCATCAAGATGGCAATGCAGAGATGTGGGTTTGCAGCTAGATGTATCCATTCATGTAGGGTTGCTACCTGCAATTGAATTGAAGATGTCTCTGCACACTGCAAGTGGCTTGGACTAGATAATCTTTAAAGGGCCTTTCCAACCCAAATCACTCTCTGATTCTATGACTCTGTGTTTCCATGATTGTAGGGACTTAATAACAACAGGTAACAGGACAAGAGGAAACAGCCTCAAATTGCACCAGGGGATGGTGGGGTTGGATATCAGGGAAAATTCCTTCCCCAGAGGGATTGTCAAGCCCTGGCACAGGCTTCTCAGGGCAATGGTGGAGTTCCCATCCCTGGAGGGGTTTTAAAGCTGTGTGTCGATGTGGTGCCATGGTTTAGTTAATTAGAAGGTGTTAGTTGACAGGTTGGACTCAGTGATCTTGAACCTGGTTAATTCTGTGGTTCTGCACTCTCCTACGTGTCAGTAGACACTTTAGTAACTCAGATACTGTGCTTGCAAAGGCAGAGGCTGTCAGAACATTTTTCAGTTACAGATGCAGGGAGCCCAGTGTAAAAGGCAGAGCTGTGCAGGGCTGCTCTTTCCCTTTCATGTTGTGTATAGATAGTTATTTGCTGAATACAATGAAAGGGGGGGGGACCCCAACCACCCATAGTATGTAGGCAAAGCTGCATTTTTATTTAAAGCAAATGCAATAGCAAAAGCTATCTTCAGACTAAAAGGCAAGTGAGGAGGAGCATTTCTTCTTGTTTGAAACACTATGGAAGCCTGAGGACACATTTTTTTTGGGAGGTTATGTCACCCTCCCCACATTTAATCAAGGATTTATGAAATGGAGCAGGGCTGGGGGCAGAGCTTTTGTTTCATGTCTTCGTGTTGGCTCTTTTCATCCTTGTTCATGCTTCAGCAACCTAATTTTTATTTCCTTTTCAGAGCAGTCAAAGACAGAGGACGGATTAGAGCCCTGAGAGCAACTTTAAATGCAGCTGAAACCTGCTCTTGGGCAACGGCACTGAGAGTAGAAGTGTCCTAATTGAGGAGATTAGTTGAAATTTAAGTAGACACCTGTGAAAAATACACCTCTGGAGGTGACAAATCAATATTGTAAATGCTGGTTATTTTTAATTTAGGTTGTTGGCCTTCCAAGGGAACTGTGCTACCTGAAGCTGGAGGTTAGAAGGTAGTGCTAGATGCAGGAGGGGTGATTTTGAACGAGGTTTGGTTAGATCTGAGTTATTATGTAGAAGAAATGTTCAAAACCTATCTAAGGTGCACTGATTTTCCTCCTTCTAACCAAAAATTGGTATTCATGGCAAGATGCTTTCATTACTAAAATGATCTGTGTTTACCTCCATTTCCCATGATGGAGTTAAGGGTTCTATGATGATGATGAAATTGTAGATACCTTCAAAAACAACATTAATTCCCTGCTCAGTTTAAAAAAATACATAAGTAAATAAGAGATGCAGCTCTCTGTGGTATGGTTAGCTCCTGGCTGCCTGCCTTGGGCTTTGCTACGAGGAAGCACACAGAATACCAGAATTGCAGTGTGGTATGGCTTGATAGGCATCCTCTGAAGATCTTCCAGTTGAAATCCACTGCTAAAGCAGGGTCACCCACAGCAGCTTGCCCAGGATCACAATCATAGAATCACAGAATGGTTTAGGTTGGAAGGGACCTCAAGGATTATCCAGCTCCAACCCCCTGCCATAGGCAGGGACACCTCCCACTAGAGCAGGTTGCTCAAGGCCTCATCCAGCCTGGCCTTAAACACCTCCAGGGAGGAAGCATCCACAACCTCCCTGGGCAACCTGTGCCAGTGTCTCACCACCCTCACTGTAGAGAACTTCCTCCTAATATCCAGTCTGAATCTCCCCTCTCCCAGCTTAAACCCATTCCCCCTTGTCCTAACATTACTAGACCGTGTAAATAGTCCCTCCCCAGCCTTCCTGTAGGCTCCCTTCAGATACTGGAAAGCCACTATAAGGCCAGGTGGGTTTGGAATCTCTCCAGAGAAGGAGACTCCACAATCTCTCTGGGCAGCAGCTTGATAGGCACCTCTGAAGATCATCCAGTCGAAGTCCACTGCTAAAGCAGGGTCACTCACAACATCTTGCCAAGGATCACAACGGCCAGGTGGGTTTGGAATCTCTCCAGAGGAGACTCCACAGTCTCTCTGGGCAGCCTGCTCCAAGGCTCCAGCACTTTCACACTATAGAAGTTTCTCTTCAGATCCAGGTGGAACTTCCTGGATTACCACTTGCCCTGTCACTGGGCATCACTGGAAATAGTCTGGCCCCATCCCCTTGCCCTCTACCTTCAGCTCTTGCTGAGCATTGATGAGATGCCCTCTCAGCTTGTTCTTCTCCAGGCTCAAACAGCCCCAGGACTTTCAGCCTTTCCTCCTGACATAGATGCTGCAGACTTCTCAACATCTTCATAACCTCCCTTGGACTATCTCCAGAAATTCCCTGTCTCTTTTGAAGTGAGGAGCCCAAAACTCCCCCTAGTACTCAGGATTTGGCCTCACTGTGATGGTCTCTCCCAGAGCCTGCACAAATTACCTGCACCCAGGCTTGACAGTGTTGAGTACTGGTTAGACCACACCTTGAGTACTGTGTTCAGTTCTGGGCCCCCCAGTTTAAGAGGGACATTGAGATGCTTGAACGTGTCCAGAGAAGGGCGACGAGGCTGGGGAGAGGCCTCGAGCACAGCCCTACGAGGAGAGGCTGAGGGAGCTGGGATTGTTTAGCCTGGAGAAGAGGAGGCTCAGGGCAGACCTTATTGCTGTCTACAACTACCTGAGGGGTGGTTGTAGCCAGGAGGAGGTTNCTTGGTGATACTGTGAGACTGTGATACTGTAAATTAGTTTTGCAAGTTTCTGACCTTTGATTTTTAAAGTCACTTCTCTTCATTATCTTCATCACCATCAGACCAACTACATTTACATTTTGGCCTGAGAATGAAGTCCAGCCATTTATTCTCATTAAGAGGATTACATTGTTCTTGTCCAAAACAACACAGCAAAACATCACCATTACTCCAAGCGATCATTGTGAGTGTAACCAATAAGCAGTGACTCACTTGGGGGGAGAGGGAGGGGGCAACAATCCACCCCCACTTGGGAAGCATGATAATTGCCCACATCTTTCTTTGGGTCAGGCAGTCATGTTGCATCAAACACTAGATTTATTATTCCATTTATATCATTTTGAAGTAATTAAAAACTGTGTTGTGCATCTGACTGAGCAGATCCCCAGTACCAAATCATACATCTAAATTAGGAGCTGGATGGAGCATTGATGGCAAATATGGGCAGGGAAATATTTTTTTCTCACTTCTGGGGGAAAAAAAAAAACCAACCCTGAGTAAATATGTGTTTTCTACATCACCATACTTCACAATAATTGCTGTTTTGTTTGCATTTGTTTTGCTGTCTCTGAAAATGTGCTGAAATTAAATGAAAGTGCTAAAATAACAGCTCCAAACTATAGGGGGAAGATTTCAACGTCTCTTGGTCTGGCCAGACACAGCCTTGTCTGACTGCAGCACTGCATGAGGCTTAGGTTATTAGTATTAATAGATATAATTTGATGTTAATATCAAAGCAAGGCTGGATACTTATTGAGCCAGAGCTACCAAACACGTTTGGTCTCATATAGAGAGCCTGTTGTACCAGAGAGCATCCAGTCACTCCTGAGTCACCTCCATGAGCACAGCTCCTCAGCAGTGAAGTGCTCTCTTGTCCTATTCCTGTATTTCCAAGGGATAAAGCTGTGTTCACAGGATCACAGATCACAGGATGCTAGGGGTTAGAAGGGACCCAAGGAGATCATCAAGCCCAACTCCTCTGACAGAGCAGGACAATACTATCTAACACAGATCACAGAGTGCAGTGGTTTGAGTGTTACCTGCACCCACCCTGACTGTGGAAATCACCCAGACTAGACTCAGCCAGCTCTGGACATTGGATGAAGCTTATATTTACAGCTGAGCACATTATACAAGCAGATATTTACAGTACATACAGAAATATACAAGGTAAAAGGTAATACAGAAACACAACAGCCCCCCCTGAAACCCGAGTCCCCAGAGGGGCTCCCAACCACCCTTCCACCTTCTCCCACCGCTCTACCTTACCCCAGACATTGCTTTGTGCCCCAAGGAAGAATGGAAGGTTGGCCAGAGGGGTTAGAAAGCAAAGTGGATTAATCAGAGGGACAGAGAGTGAGGTTAGAGAGAAATGCAGCTCAACCTGTGAGCTGTGCCCGAACTGCCTTGTCTATGTTATACTCTTGTTCTTATACATCTCAGCAAGCCTGTGAGCGAAGTAGACATCACTACTGTTTCTCTTTCACAGCCTGTGATCTAACCCTTCTCACCAAAACAGTCTAGCTAGCTTCAAACCAGCACACAGAGGAACACATCCAGATGAGCCTTGAGAGTCTCCACAGAAGGAAATCCCATGACCTCTCTGGGGAGCCTGTTCCAGTGCTCTGTGATCCTTACAGTAAAGAAGTTCCCCCACAGAATTACCCTTTGTCAGATACTGAAGGTCAACTACCCCCTGTATCCACCCCCTGTCAGATTGGAGCCAGTGTTAAACACAACAAAACAACATTTTGGCCAAAAAACCCAAACCAGAAGAATATGTTGAATGATGGAATCATTAAGGCTGGAAAGATCATGAAATCCTACAAAGCAGTATGTTGAATGATAGAATCATTAAGGTTGGAAAGATCATGAGGTCCTACCTTCTACCCAACACCTCCATGACCACTAGACATGCTCCACATGCAGCATGTACTCATTGTCTGCTCACCTATTGGGTTTAATTTGGCATCACTATGGAACGTGTCCCATATTTCCTATACACAGAAGAAGTTCTTTACTATGAGGGTGCTGGAAGAGATTGCCCAGGGAGGTGGTGGAAGCCACATCCCTAGAGACATTCAGGATCAATGACCTAATCTAGTTGGGAATGTCCCTGCTGCCTGCAGGGATTTCAGACTAGATGACCTGGAAAGATCCTTTGCAACCCAAACCATTCTATGATGTTATGATTTTCTTCCTCCTCCTTGATATACAGTAGATCACCAGAAGATGTTTCTATATGACACCAAGCTGGAGCAGGTGTGGATCTGTTGGAAGGTAGGAGATCGCTGCAGAGGGACCCAGGCAGGCTGGATGGGTGGGCAGAGGCCAATGGGATGAGATTTAACAAGGCCAAGTGCAGGGTTCTGCACTTTGGCCACAACAACCCCAAGCAGTGCTACAGGCTGGGGATGGAGTGGCTGAGAGCAGCCAGGAAGAAAGGGACCTGAGGGTACTGGTGGATACTAGGCTGAAGATGAGCCAGCAGTGTGCCCAGGTGGGCAACAGAGCCAATGGCATCCTGGCCTGTATCAGGAACAGTGTGGCCAGCAGGACAAGGGAGGTTATTCTGCCCCTGTACTCAGCACTGGTGAGGTCACACCTTGAGTCCTGTGTCCAGTTCTGGGCTCCTCAATTCAAGAGAGATGTTGAGGTGCTGGAAGGTGTCCAGAGAAGGGCAACAAAGCTGGTGAGGGGCCTGGAAGACAAACCCTATGAGGAGAGGCTGAGGGAGCTGGGGGTGTGCAGCCTGGAGAAGAGGAGGCTCAGGGCAGAGCTCATTGCTGTCTACAACTACCTGAAGGGAGGCTGTAGCCAGGTGGGGTTGGGCTCTTCTCCCAGACAACCAGCACCAGAACAAGGGGACACAGTCTCAAGTTGTGCCAGGGGAGGTCTAGGCTGGATGTTAGGAGGAAGTTGTTGTCAGAGAGAGTGATTTGCATTGGAATGGGCTGCCCAGGGAGGTGGTGGAGTCACCATCCCTGGAGGTGTTCAGGAAAAGCCTGGATGAGGCACTTAGTGCCATGGTCTGGTTGACTGGATAGGGTTGGGTGCTGGGTTGGACTGGATGATCTTGGAGGTCTCTTCCAACCTGGTTGATTCTATGATTCTAAGGAATCTGTATTTTATTTCCAGGTCACAGCAGGGTTTATTTCCAGGAAGCAGCAGGGTTTTTGGTTTGCACTGCCTGCAGTGGTATCAGTAACACTGGCAGCAGGGAGCATGCAGAGTGCTTAGGATGTTGTATTATTTAATTGCTGTTCAACGATGGTTAAAATCATTGGGCTGGAAGGGTGAGGGAGAATTTGCAATTGATAGCAGTACTACTGGAATGAAAGAAAAGTTGAGAGGAAAGTGCTAATTTTGTGCAGGATCTGATAATTTCTCTGAGGATGGAAAGTGGTTTAAATTACTGCTTGTGCCATGAGTGTGTTGACAAGAGCCACTGCTTGTGCTCCAGTGCACACTCTGCCTTCTCCCCTCAGTGCACGCGCAGCCTTCACACTGGAGATCTTTCTGTGGAGCATGGGGAAGGGAGGTTTTATGCAGCCCCAGGGGCAGGGTCATCCTGAGGCAGCTTATCACTGTTTTTTTCCCCCTTTCAGCAAAAGACTGAATAATTTCCAAGGTGCCTTGGTAATGACAGGAGATCCAAAGAGTGGCCCAAGAATAGCAGTGATTTAAAAGAGGCTGCTGAGACCCTAGTTGGGCTGTGGGAGGTGGCAGAGTGATTTATTGTTATGTATTGGCATGGAATCAGACTCATGGAATCACTGAAGTGGGAAAAGGTCTCTAAGATTGTCAACCCAAACCATTCTGGAATTCTGTGATTCTTTGAAATGATCACTTTAAAAAGTTTATGTAATTGTATTGATGTTTTTTTACACCATGGTGATTTGTTCCCTTTGTGTCTGAACCTGGCAGGAAGACAGCATCTCCCCTGGGGGGCTGCAGCATGACTCTGGAGCAGCAGATAAGAGGTCTCCAGGCATAAGAGCTGTCGAGGGTGTCTGGGTCTGAGCCGAGCAGAACCAGCAGCCTCCAAGTCAGGAACCTCAGCAGGACTTTTCTTCAGGATACCTGAGCTGGCTTTTTCTGCTTTCCATGCCTGCCTGGAGATCTTTTCTGCAGGGCAGCAGACCTGTTTGCATGAAGGTGGTGGCCAGGACTCGACCTGTAGTGCACAAACCTTCCTGCTCTTTGATTTCATTCCCTCCTTTATTGTTGAGTGAAGCAGATTTACTGCTCACAGAGAAAATCTTGGTTCAGCTCACAGAACGTCAGCCTCTGGCAAAATGAGCACTAGTTGCTGGGAGGTGATGAGAGGAGCTGTGCTGGACAAAGCCAGAGGAGCAGTGGGATGGTAGAATCATACAATGGCAGGGATTGGAAGGGGTCTTTGGAGGTCATCTAGTCCAGCCCCCCTGATAATGCAGCCACAGCTAGATCAGGTTGCACAGCAATGTGTAAGTAGGTTTTGAAAGCCTCCAGAGGAAGAGACTCCACAACCTCTCTGATCAGCCTGCTCCAGGGCTCCAGCACCCTCACAGCAAAGAAGTTTCTGCTTATGCTTGTGTGTGCGTGGAAGAGCCTCACCCATTGCACCCACCCTGCCTTCGACAAGCACAGAATCAAACCTATCTTCAGGACCTGTCTTCAGAACATATCTTCAGAATGAAATTAGAGAAGAGTAGATTCAGGTTAGAGGTCAGGAGGAAGTTCTTTGCTGTCAGGGTGGTGGAATAGTGGAACAGGTTGCCCAGGGAGCTAGTGGAGATATTCAAGGTCAGGCTCAGTGGGGCTACAGGCAGCTTGATCTAGTGGAGGATATCCCAGCTCACTGCAGGGAGACTGGACTAGATCACCTTTGAAGGTCCCTTCCATCCCAAACCACTCTATGATTGCACAGTTCAGAAGATAAATAAGAATCTAGGCAGAGGCAAGGTGTGATGAGAGGCACAACTACCGCTGATTACCATGAGCCATCTACATGTGTCCCCCCAGCAATGACCTCTGCTCCCAGGTCTACCCAGAGAAAGACGCAGCACATCCTGCTCTCAGTTTAAGTATTTTGAGGTGTTTTGCTCCCCCTCCTCCCTTCCCAGTTTCTAGCAGTTCTGCTTCTCCAGGATTTTTGCTGACAGGACAGAACTGCTGGTAGCAAACACATTATTCATGGTGATTGAGTGCTTAGTAATTACTTGATATATTTTTTTTCAGTCCTCAAATTAAAACCATTTGCTAGTCAGAACAGATGTTAAATTCAGGCCTCTTGTTGATTGTTGGTGTGACACACACATGGAACGGTTTAAACGAGAAGGCTGATTGAATTTTAAATGTGCTGATCATACTGGTGGAAATGAAAAGAATTGAAACTGGGAACAACTGAAATGCTTCCAGGAAGAGAAGGCAGAGGTGGGGTTTGGCTTTCAAAGCCCTGATTGCATAAATCATGGTGAATTCTGCAGCCTAAATACAATAATTTGCTGTGTGTTAGAGCAGCAAACAAGAGACTCGCAGGGTTGTTACTGCAAATTGGCAGGAAAGAAGAGAGTTGGAAAAATTGAGGCAAAAATCTGTTTTCAGATCAGTACTTCAGGTATTTTCCATACACTTCCAGCAGCTTGAATGTATTGTTTGCTTATGGAGTAAAATTACATTTTCCAGGACATCTGACATTATTCCTTCCCAAGGCATCTCCGAGGCTGAGCAAACCTCTTGCAGTCTCTTTGCCTGTAGAAGCTCTGTCTCACTGTCCCAACATGGAGAAGGTGATGGCTTCACTCCATGGTAAAAAGAAGAGGGCTGCATGTTGGTGTTGGGTTGTGATTGGACTCAATGATCTTGAAGGTGCTTTCCAGTCGAAATAATTTGGTGCTAAATGATTCCAAAGCACTCAACAGAGGATCCAAATCTCCAGGCCAATGTATTACCATTAAAATGAGGAAGATCTTTTCTGTGTCTGTGCATGTATTTTGCATAGGAAAATAAAACCTTGTCAATGTATTCATGAGAAAAATGTCTATTTTAATTCAAATGGAAGGCTTTGCAGTGCTCCATTTTCTAGTGGTGGCCAGGTGGGCATCTCTGGGATGTTCCTGGGCAATAAGATGTGAGTTCTGTTCCCTATTTGCTCTGAACACATTGGGAGTCTGACATAAAATCTGCAATATCAGCTCAACCTGTCTGTAAAGTTCTCCATGTCCGTGAAGGTGTTGAGAGACTTCATTGTTATCTGAAGGATACTTTCCTACATTTGAATGAGACAAGATGCATGTCTTGTAAGGAGCCTGGATAGAGATATATAGATGATACAGATCATAGAATCAAGCAGGTTGGAAGAGACCTCCAAGATCGTCCAGTCCAACCTAGCACCCAGCCCTATCCAGTCAACCAGACCATGGCACTAAGTGCCTCATCCAGGCTTTGCTTCAACACCTCCAGGCACAGCGACTCCACCACCTCCCTGGGCAGCCCATTCCAATGAAAATCACTCTCTCTGCCAACAACTTCCTCCTAACATCCAGCCTAGACCTCCCCTGGCACAACTTGAGACTGTGTCCCCTTGTTCTGTTTCTGGTTGTCTGGGAGAAGAGACCAACCCCCACCTGGCTACAACCTCCCTTCAGGGAGACAGCAATGAGGTCCCCCCTGAACCTCTTCTTCTGCAGGCTGCACACCCCCAGCTCCCTCAGCCTCTCCTCATAGGGTTTGTGTTCCAGGCCTTTCATCAGCTTTGTCGCCCTCTTCCGGACACCTTCCAGTATCTCAACATCTCTCTTGAATTGAGGGGCCCAGGACTGTATAGACACAGATACAGATATAGATATGGATGTAGATACAAATATAGATATAGCTATAAATAGCTATAGATACAAATATGACATTGAAGGATTTGTGGCATACAAGGAATGTGAATTTGCCTTTGGCAAGTAATACAGTCACCACTGCAAGTAAACCCCCCAGCCCCCAGTTAACCCCCCAGGGGTTGGGTTTAAATCTTATGGCTTTTAATTAAGTTTAGTGGCTGAGTACTGCTTGTTCTAAACCGTTTCACTGGCACTTCTTCTGCACCAAAACTCTTTAAAGGCTGACTGTTGTGCCAGCTCGACCCCGCATGAACTGATGCCAAACGACGCAGGGAGAGAAAATACAGGCTGAAAAAGCAGTTTCTGAGCAGGTACAACTTTTATTTGTTATAAAACACTTTGGTGTATATGCACTTTCCTCTTCTGCCTGTTATAATTTACAGATTTATAAGACTTGCTGAACTTCTCAAATTGAGCAAGCTCCCACCGAGCCAGTAAATTGCTGTTGCGTTGACTGATCCTTGACAATCTATTGTCACAATGCACGGCACATGGAAGCAGTCTGGCACTGGTACTGCAGAGAGCCTCCTGACACAGGGCCTCTTCTGGGGCTGTCATGCTTTATTATGCTCCTGATCCATGGAGGAAAGGTTGCTAATAGCAGACATTGACCCACACTGGTGGTAATTGCTGCGAAACCATTACTCAAGCTGATTATGTTAATGACAGAAGGATGAGGTGCTTCCTAAGAACTTAGCATGGCATCATCCAGAGATGCTTTATTTATTTAGCTGATTGATCTTTTAAAGGTTTATAAAATGCCTTCTCTGGATAATAACGCAGGATAATCATGTACAGACAAATTAAACAACCCACAAAGCTAAAGGCAGCTAAAGGCTGGTGCAGAGCTGATTTTCATGTAAGAACTCAAGATTTTTATGGGCTTATTTACATAACAAGTCATGGTCTGGTCTCCTTTACCAGCCATGGAGTTGGCTTCAGCTGTAAATTTTAATGCTTTGGAGCTAGTGGAATGCAAGATAATGGTTTGCATATTTCAGTGAGTTAAAAAAACCCTTCTAAAATGGAAGAAAACAGTGTGGATTTCTTCCAGCAGAATGAGCTCTTCCCTAACGTTGTGCTGCTTGCACACTTCCCCAGGGCAAAGGTAGGACTTTCCTCCTCCCAGTTAGTGCCTGCAGCTTGCCTCCTCTGTGTCTGCTCTCCTCTCTGCCACAAACAAATCTACTCCAGGTCTGAGCACCCCTGATCCTCTGAAGCTGGGAGAAAGTGGAGCTCATCCTGCTCTTTGACTGGTTCAGCCAAGGTAGATAAGCATATCTTCACAAGGACAAGATGTAGGACAGACCTGTCCTCCAGATGGAGAAGTGCTGCAGGAATAACTTAAATGGTATCAATTTCTCCATAAAAATGGTCTAACCAAGGGATCCTGAAGATCATTCTAAACCAACTGTGACTGAGTCCATGAGGAAACAGCCAAGTGGAAGCTCTGAAACATAGCCTGGAGACTGATGATTTTCCATCACAAGAACAGAAGGAGAGGTGGCCAAGAGCAAACTGATGGCTTCTCTGCTCTTACTCCTGGATTATTCCTCTTTGTATTTCCTCTAGGCTCAGCCTTCAGGCTCTCAGCTCTCCTCACTTCACAATGACTTCACTTAGACTCAAAGGACACTGACAGTAACTTCATTTGTGTCATCTTAAGCTCATTTGACCACAACCAGTAAAATGGATTAATGGATGTTCACATTAGGAAGAGATCATTTCTCTGTTGCTGTGGAATCTCACATCTTTGGAATCTGCTTCAGGACTTGGTTTAATGGACATTGTAGATGTCATAGTCAGTGGCTGGGCTTGATGATCTTAGAATCTTTGGAATCTGCTTCAGGACTGAACATTGGAACAGGGTACCCAAAGGAGTTGTGGAGTCTCCTGCTCTGGAGATGTTCAAAACCCACTTGGATGTGTTCCTGTGTGATCTGGTGTAGGTGATCCTGCTCTGGCAGGGGGGGTTGGACTGGATGAGCTTTCAATGTCCCTTCCAGCCCCTGACATTCTGTGATTCTGTGCCTTGGTTTAGTGGACACTGCAGATGTCATAGTCAGTGGTTGGACTTGATGATCTCAGAGGGCTTTTCTAGCTGTAAAAGTTCTGGGCTCCTCAATTCAAGAGAGATGGTGAGATACTGGAAGGTGTCCAGAAGAGGGCGCCAAAGCTGTGAGGGGCCTGGAGCACAGCCCTGTGAGGAGAGGCTGAGGGAGCTGGGGGTGTGCAGCCTGCAGAAGAGGAGGCTCAGGGCAGAGCTCATTGCTGCCTGCAGCTACCTGAAGGGAGGCTGTAGCCAGCTGGGGTTGGTCTCTGCTGCCAGGCAGCCAGCAACAGAAGGGGACACAGTCTCAAGTTGTGCCAGCGGAGTTCTAGGCTGGATGTTAGGAGGAAGTTGTTGGCAGAGAGAGTGATTGGCATTGGAATGGGCTGCCCAGGGAGGTGGTGGAGTCACCATCCCTGGAGGTGTTGAAGCAGAGCCTGGATGGGGCACTTAGTGCCATGGTCTGGTTGATTGGACAGGGCTGGGTGCTAGGTTGGCCTGGATGAGCTTGGAGGTCTCTTCCTACCTGGTTGATTCTATGCTGATTCTATGATGAACTGTAATGATTTTACAAGTCCATAAAATCTGACAAAATGGCTAAAACTGAAGACAACTGAAGAATTCCTTCTCTCTTTCCTACCTTTCCCTGCAGAAAGATGCACTCCTGCTTCCTTTTGCTTTGCATCTTAGGGCAATTTTTGCACTTGCAACCCATACCAGGCTGCATAAAGGATGCATCAAAGCACAGCACCATTGGGCAAGCTCTTGAACAGCGTGGCCAAAGCTGACCTTTTGTCAGCCCGCATTAAATCAGTCCTGTCTTAGCAGTTATGACTTCAAAACCTCTACACAAAACAGAAACACCAACCCTTTACAGGAGAAGCACAGCATTAAACCTTTGCTTAAACATCCTTTAGAGAAACCAGGGCTTTGCCAAAGGTCCCTGCTCACACTCCTCACTCACTCAGCATTAAAAAAAGGACAGAAGCAGACACTTGCTGTGTGTTCAATGGCTGGAAGAGAGAGCAGGTTTGCTACCCTATCTTCCATCTTATTTTTCACTGGGTAATTAAAATTAGAGTGGAAGAAATAAGGGGGAAAAGTGTCAGAAACCTGAAGTTAATGTTTTGGCATACCTCAGTTCTTGCCACCTTCCCAGCATCTGTGTTACTTAATAAAAAAGCAATCAGCTGGACTGATGAGTTTTCGTGGCTCTTTTTGTTCTACAGACTGCAGGGGGTAACATCTGTTTCTCCTCAGCCTTCCCCCCAGCCCTGAAAGGGAAATTAAATACAAATTACAAAATTAAAGTGACTTAAGGAATTAACTTAAAGATGAGGAAGTTGGTGCTTGAGTTTCTTCACTCTCACCCTTTTGAAGGTGATGCTGCTGGAACTGAGCCAGTGGGATGTGGCCCCCTTTATGACCTTGCTGTTAGCTGTCACTCTGACTTTGCATCTCCAAAGCTATTCCCGGGCTGTCAGCTGCTAGTGCAATATTGCTATTGGTGGCTGATTGCTGTCAATCAGCTTCATTGCTGGCTTTGAAAAGTCACTGCTATGGCTGCAGCTTCCCCAACCCATCCACTGCGTGAATACTGATAAAGAACCCTCAGCTTAGGCAAGAGTCATTAAAAGAGCAGCTGAAATGTTACTAGTTCAGGTATTTCTGGGGAGAATGTGCTGTTCTGAACATCCCCCTGTGAGCTTCTGATATTCAGAGCACACAAATCATCTCTCTGGATAGAAATCCAATAGCTTTCTCCAGAACTACCTGTTAAAATTCAGACAGTAGATTAAATATTTACTTGTTCCTTCTTAGGTACTTCAGGTTCACCAGGAGAATTTAAAGTGGTACTAAATGCTGAGGAGTAGCAGGAGAGAGTCCAGGACTGGGGCTGTGGGCATGGTGGTCCTCAGGTGAGCACCACAGGACCCACATCTGTGAAGCCACTGGAGCATCCTCTCATCACTCTTTGTGCTTAGACATTGTAGGTACTGCTTAGACCCTTCCCTGGGACTTGACACTACAGGCTGTGGATGTCCAGAAGATCTGTTTGGAGCTGATCCAGCAAAATGATGAAGCCTGCATCTAAATTACCTTTAAAGCCCCCTGCAACATGAACAATGCTTGGTGTTCAGGGCCTTGCTCATGAGTAGGTTTAAATATAAGCATGGACTGAACTGCTTTGAATCAGAGCCTGGATAAGTCGGGCTTTTTATAGACTTGAGGCATGAGCAGTGTGCTGGCAACTGAAGTAGCAATTCTGCTGTTCAAAGATTAAATGAACTAGGATTCCAGTCTTCCATGCTTTTCCTCACTTTACCCTTAAGCAACATCTGTGCAGCCATTGGACTTGATGATCTTAAAGGTCTTTTGCAACAAAAATGGTTCTGTGATCCTATAATTCTCTGATTTCATGATTCCATGATTGAATGATTCCATTATTCCTTGGTTCTATGTTTTCACAATTGCAGGATTCTGTGATTCTTTAATATTTTCTTCTATTCCACTTCATTAGGGACTGAGGTAGCCAAAACACTTCTGGTTTTACTGTTGGTCCCCAGCTGATGTTTCCTTTTAGTTCATTATTCATTCCATTCACTGGGCCTGAAATTGATGCTTGATTGTCATGTAAACTACTCTGCAAAAGCACTTCTGAACTGCAAAGATATAGGAGCAGTGGGGACAATGTATTCCAGGGATGTCAGTCCAGATGACATGACAGGGTGGTTGTTAATGGGGTAGCTTTCAATGGTAACCCACTCAAGTGCTGCTTTTTTTTTGTGTGCAACTTGTAAAGGTGGATTCTAAACACATCCAGCCACAGTTAAAAAAGCAATTTAGACACAATGATCTTCTTTCACTCAACCATATGGACTTTATATCTCTCACAGCCTTTATTCCACGTACAGTTTTTGTCTCTCCTGAATGGTTTCTTGTTCTAACAGCTGTGCAATAGATGGAAAAACCTGAAAGCTGAACTAGGCTGTGCCCTGAGCATGTATTTCCAAATAGATAGGAGTTTACTGCAGGAGCAAGGGATAATTGTTTTGAGTTTTGGAAACGACTGGCAGAAGGTCAGTGAATATATGGAGAGAGGTAACAGGAGAGAACTTTGGCAGATCTGCTTCACAACTCAGACTTTTTACATATTCTAGTTCATAAAAGGCTCAAAAAAAAAAAAGAAGAGAAGAAAAGAGGAGCTTCAGTGCAATTTACTTGGGGAGGTAATTGGAGCAGACATCCAAGTCTTAAGTAAATCAGCTCCATATCATTTGACACACAACATTACTTCAATTAGTATGACTTTCACCATTATCTAGACAGAGGAAAAGGCATACCATGCTAATCAGGATATTAAAGTGACACCAGCATTTATATAGTATGAATATTTACTTAACAAATGAATGCATGAAAAATCAGATTGGTCTAGAAATCCTTTTCAGTAGAGAAGACATGGATATTTTTTCCCCTCTCCCCCACTCCAGGAAATTCTTTCTTGTATCTTATCCAGTTATCAAATTTTCAGTGCATCTCAAGTTGATGCCTCCTTTCCCACAGCTCCTGTCACAGCTTGCACAGCCTGTGCTGCACATATGGAAATTGTATGCCATTTTCTGAGTGGCTCAGGAGGCTGAATGCTATTGTGAGGAAGTTCTTTGAACATGTGCTAGTTAACCCAGCCACACATGATGGTTCCAGACCTGGAGCAAGGAACCACAAACTCACCCCAATTTCCACAGCTCAGGAGGTTGAAAGCTATTGTGAGGAAGTTGTTTAAACATGTGCTCCTATGCCAGTTCATCCAACCACACATGGTGGTTCCAGACCTGGAACAAGGAACCACAAACTCACCCCAGTTTCCACAGCTGGAGCACTGTGATCACCAAGTTCAGAGGTTAATATGTGGACTGTTTAAAGCAGAGCAAGTTCCAGGTTCAATGTCAATATGGGTCTGTGCTCAGGGTTATGGACCTACATCTTCTCTAACAGTCTGCTAGTAAGATGCATGTATTCTTCAGGATGTCCCCCCATGGGTTTTTTCTTCAGTCATGCAGGTGTAGCACAGATCAACATCTATATGTAAGCCTCAGCACACAGCTGAGTTGATGAAAGTCTGAGCAAGTGAGTGTTGCTCAGCCTGGAGAAGAGGAGGCTCCTCAGAGACCTTATTGTGGGCTTTCAGTATCTAAAGGGACTGATCAGAAGGCTGAGGACAGACTTTTGAGCAGCACCTGTTGTGACAGGACAAGGGATGATGGTTTAAACTAAAAGAGGGTGATGCAGACTGGAGAGCAGGAAGAAATTGTGTACTCTGAGGGCAGTGAGACCCTTACCCAGGCAAGTGAGAGAGGTGGGACATGTCCCATCCTTGGAACCGTTGCAGGTCAGGTTGTGTGGGGCTCTGAGCAACCTGCTCTAGTTGCAGGTATCTCTACTGACTGCAGAGGATTTGGATGAGATGACCTTTAAAGGTCCCTTCAAACCCAAACAATTCTGTGATTCTGTGTGCACTGAGCTTTAAGCTCATGGTCAAAGTGAATTGTGACCATTTCCTCTATCCCCTGTGACTAACTGCCTGCAAAAGGACAAAGGACAAGCAGACCTTTCCTAGCCTCTGGCAAAGAGTGGGGAATATACAGAGATTGACTTCTCAGTCCTGAAAACCCTGCAAGTTTTTGGTATCTTCTCACCTGGGATGGAATAATCTTCAGGAAGTAAGAAAAGAGTCTTTTTAAGACCTCATTGTTGAACGTAGCAGTGAGGGTTTCTGGTACACCAGGGCTACAGCTTCCAAGGCTTCTCACTCTCTTGGACATCACAGGGCCTTGTGCTACCTGTCTAAGAGGCATTTAGCTCCATTACTGGTGTACAGCAACACATACAGTAACCTTGTGCTTGCATTGCTATGACCATTTCTTGGCCATCCATCATGCCAGTATCTCTGTGTCATTATGTAGAGCAAGTGCCACCTTCCAGCAGTGAAGGAACTTTGATTGCATCTTATCTAGAGCTCAGAAAGGAGAGCAGCTCACCAGCAGCTCTGTCTGGAAGGGTAAATCAGCTGCCTTTGCTGGAGTTTTCCACCACATACAGTATCTTAGGAGGTGACTTTGTTGTGTAGGTGACTGTGATGTGGCTCCTGTGTTACTTTAGTTTGCATTATTTCATGCTGTTCAAGATCATTCTCTCCATTCTTCCCCTTTCTGGAGGGAAGATGCTGAAAGAAGAAGCCAAAAGCATTGACACAACCCCACTCTATGCCCAGTGATCCTCACTGAGGCTTTCTCCAGCCTTCAACAAGAAGATAAGGGTGATTCAGAGAGTTTACAGCTGCTTCTGACAGCGCAGATATGATGATCTTTCTTCCCAAAGAACCTGTTGTGAGTGTTCCATCAGTTTCACCCATGGCAAGCCCATGGATGATGAAGCCTTGAGCTGATGCCAAAAACTGGCTCTCTTTCTCACCAAGGCAGATAAATTGTGCTTAATACCACACTCTTGGCCATTAATTCTACCTTGTTGACTTCTCCTTAAGCAGAGGAGGTGTTAGCACCTCAAAAAAAGGCTCATTTTCTTGGAGTGTGTGGTGGCCACTGACAGGCTTTGTTTGTGTGACTGGCACAGTCGATCAGTTTACAACAAAGAGCCAACTTCCACAGAAATGACACCAGGAGAGATCTTCAGTGCTGCTCTCATCTGCCTGCAGGGACAATGTGGGTTTCCATTAGTGCTGAGATGCACAATAGCACTGCTTGGCTGACAGGGTTTGAGGTTTATAATGTGCTGCCAGTCCAATTCCAAACACAGAGAAGCTGCAACAGTAGCAAGAGGGCATCCATCCTGCAAAAAGAACCTGCAGCAGGTTCCTCTCCAATGAAGCTGTGATGATGACTAAAGGACTGGAACCTTTGTCTTGGGCTGTTTATCCTGGAAAAGAGAAGACTGAAAGGAAATCTTGTTAATGTTTGCTATTATCTGAAGGGTAGGCATCAGGAAGGGGCCAGTCACCTCTCAGTGGGGTCCTGTGACAGGACAAGGGGCAATGGATGAAAACAGGAGCCCAGGAACTTCCACCTCAACATGAGGGAAAACTTCTTTCTTGTGAGGGTGCTGGACCCCTGCAGCAGGCTGCCCAAAGAGGCCCACTCTCTGCCTTTGGCCATGCGTGGGGCTGAAATGTTGTTTCCTTTGCCATGCGCAGAAGTGACCTCACTTCCACGCTCCACCTCGCCCTCTTCATTCACATTATCTTGCCACGGGACGGGGGCTGGATGCAAGAGGAGCTGAGCACAGGTTGATTCTCCTGCTATCTTATTGTCTGCAGTACATAAATCTTGAAAAGTGTGCTTGGAATGGGAAGGGAAACCAACTTAATGATACATTTACTCTAAGTACGGCGGGGCGTGCGCAGCATCCCAATGCCTGCTGCAGACCCTGCTCAGGAGCAGATGCTGCTCTCTGCTTATGAAGTAAGTTTATTGCATTAGCTGGCTGTAAGCAGTTTACTCTCAAGAAGGCTCATAAAGGAAATTTAAATCATCTAATTATTTGTTATCTAATTTAATAAAGAGATGGCCTTGATCTTCAGATATTACACATGGATTATTACATTACAAGCCAGGATGGCAGAGGTCCCTTTCTGAGCTCTGAACAGCCACTGAACATGAAGATAAACCTCTCCTCCCATGCCTAGAGATGGGCTTCAAAAGCTTTACCAGAGACAACTCAGTGGACTATGACTTTTATTCATAGATATTTTCCTAGGGCTACTTATCCCTCTGTCTGCTCACCTGACACCTTGCAGAGTCCTGTTCTGGGCAGCTCGCTGTGATGGCTCTGACACGTCCCCTCTTGTAAGGTTCATCTTCTGCTGGGTCCACTGTGACACAGAACAAACAGGAGTGCTCCAAGCAGACCACAGTAGTTTGTAGGCTAAGCCGATGGCCAAAACAGTGTCTATTTACCAACCCTGAGTTAATTCTGCTCTCCACACTGAAATAACCATTTTGCTTCCAAACCTGAGGAAATGTCACCTCCTGCCTTCTCTCTGAGCTCATAGGATCATCATAGGATCACAGGATGTTAGGGGTTGGAAGGGACCCAAAGAGATCATTGAGTCCAATCCCCCTGCCAGAGCAGGACAATACTAACACAGATCAGAGGAACACATCCAGACAGGCCTCGAAAGTCCCAGAGAAGGAGACTCCACGACCTCCCTGGGGAGCCTGTGCCAGTGCTCTGTGACCCTTACAGTAAAGAAGTTCCCCCTTGTGTTGAGGCAGAACCTCTTTTGCTGCAGCTTACACCCTTGTTGGAGCCTTGATGGCTCCTTGTCCCACCCCAGAGAGCAGTGAGCAGAGCCTGTCCCCCACCCCCTTCCCCCCACCCTGGCAGCCCTCAGATACTTCTAAACATTTATCAAATCCCCTCTCATTCTTCTCTTCTCCAGACTAAGGAGCCCCAGGGCCCTCAGCCTCTCCTCATCAGCCATGCCCTCCAGTCCCCTCATCATCCTCACAGCCCTTCACTGGACCCTCTCCAGCAGATCTCTGTCCCTCTTCAACTGGGGAGCCCAAAACTGAACACAGTATTCAAGATGAGGTCTCAGCAGGGCAGAGTAAAGGGGCAGGAGAACCTCCCTTGATCTGCTGGACACACTCCTCCTAATACACCCCAGGGTCCCATTGGCCTCCTTGTCCCCCAGGGCACATTGCTGTGCCATGGGTAACTTGTTAGCCACCAGGACCCCCAGGTCCCTCTCCACAGGGCTGCTCTCCAGCAGATCTCCTCCCAGCCTGTCCTGGTGGAGTTTGTTATTGCTCCCCAGATGCAGGACTCTGCACTTGTCCTTGTTGAACTTCATCTGCTTCCTCTGTGCCCAGCTCCCAGTCTGCCCAGGTCTCTCTGGATGGCCACACAGCCTGCAGCTGTATCAGCCAAGCCTCCCAGCTTGGTGTCAGCAGCAAACTTGCTCCTGGCTTCCTTCTTTTCCCTAGCACCTCTGACCTCAGTCTTACAGTCTCTTGAGTTGTGTTGACCCCATGGGATTGCTGTACCAACTGTGGCTTGGCCCATTGCCTTGCATCTCACATTCAGGATGGAATGAGAAGGGGCTTGGTCTGGAGCAGAAAGTCCCAGGTGCTTGAAGGGGAGATGTGAGCCCTGGTTTTATTGCAGTGCTGATGTGTACATTTTAGGCTGTAATTTTCTGAGTCATTATGACAAATTGCCCAGGCTGATGTCACTCATTTCCCCACAGACCTCTCAACTCCCAGCTCAGCATCGAGCAAGCTGCAAATGGCATTTCAAAATGAAAAATCACAGGTGTTTTCTGGATGTCATCCAAAAAGCCCAAACCCCAGCAAACACAAAAAAAGGAGCGTGGTCTTCAGGCAGAAATAAAACCAGAACACATGGAAAGATCTCCCTGAATATCTCAGTCAACAGAATGCAGATGTGATGGTAAGAGTCAACCTCCTCACCTGGGAAACCCATGGCCACGAGCAGCAAGAATATACACTTAAATTGAGTCTTCTAGAAAAAGCTTTTAACTAAGGAAGGGTCAAAACAGCAGCAGTGCCACACCACAGAGCGAGTGCTGTGGGAGACTCATAGAACTGTAACATTGGAGGAGACCTCTAAGTCCAGCTCCAACACCCTTAGGACCATGAAGTTTATGCTGAAGGGCAAGACCCCTCTTTGCTGTCCCCTTGTCTCTGCAGGGGGACAGCAAAGCTGAATAGCTGAGATCCCTGTTGTGATGGTTTGGGTGTTCCCTGCCCCCCAACACTTTTAGAAATCACCCAGACTAGACTCAGCCAGCTCTGGACAGTTGAATTGAAGCTTGTATTTACAGCTGGCACAATTTACAAGCAGATATTTACAGGATATACAGATATAGACAGAAATAGACAAGGGAAAAAGGTAATACAGACACAACTCCCCCCTAGAAACCTGGGTCCCCAGGAGGGGCTCTCAACCACCCCCTCACCTTCCCCCTACCCCTCTCAACCTTACCCCAGTCCCAAGGAAGAATGGAGGTTCGGCCAAGAGGATTAAGAAGCAAAGTGAATCAGCCAAAGCAAATGGAGGGTGAGGTTAGAAAGCAAGATGGAGTTCAGGCAGCAGGCCCAGCTCCCCAGCAGGCAAAGAGCTGAGAGCACAGCCCAGAGCCAAGTGCCCAAGCAAAGTGACCTTATCTTCTGTTTTGCTTTTCCTTTCTACACATCTCAGCAAGGCTGTGAGGGAAGTAGACCTCACCATTGTTTTCATTTCTCAGCCTATGATCTACTTCTCACCAAAACGTTCTAGCAAGGCTCAAACTAGCACACCTGTGTGGGCTGTGAAAGGAGTCACAAGGTGTCCTGGGTTTAATGCTCCAAGAAATACATATCCTACACCTGTAGCAGAAAGCTTTGTGTTTGACTTGGCAAAAGCAGCTGCGGGGGAGCCGTGGTACCGAGTTTTAATGTAGCCATGTTGGTAACGATAACTACTTAATATTTTACTTGCCTATTCCTTAGGGTTTGGTTAAGCAGCAGCTCTCCTAAGCGCTGCAGGAAGATGTAAAATGATAAATTAGGCTAGGTCAAAGAGGAGAAGTGATTTTAAATGAGTACAAACATCTAATTTGTCTGGACTTTTAATGAATTGAAACGCCAGCGTTGCTCGAGATGACAGCCCTGCAAATCCTATTTATCTCTACTAACATTTCCTTATTTCCACCCCCCTGCTCTTTCTTCCTGCACTCATCCATCAAGTCAACAGAGTGAGATTTGCTCTACTAAACTGGAAGCAGAAGTCACAGTTTCCAGTCCTGCTTACTGGTCTGCACGGGGATTGTGCAGCCCGAGCACTGGAGGGATTGGTGCCGTCTGTGTGACGCTCCCAGTTGCCAAAGTATTGACTGGTTTTATTCACATTTACATGTGGGTATTTTAAAGTGGTGATCCTGGATTCCCTCTCACAGAATCAACCAGGTTGAAAGAGACCTCCAGGCTCATCCAGTCCAACCTAGCACCCACCCCTAGCCAATCAACTAGGCCATGGCACTAAGTGCCCCATCCAGGCTTTCCTTGAACAACTCCAGGGACAACAACTCTACCCTCTCAAAGGGGGTGATTCCAAGCAACTCCTAAATATGCCAAACAACCACAATCCAGCCTTTGCCTCTGAAGTAAATGTACAAGAGGACACATTTCTTGATACTTTCATAATCATAGGTTGTTTTCCACACATTCTTAAGAGCAGCCATTAACAGATGTGGTCATGGCTGCAGAGCAGACAGGCAGAGAAGGACCTGGAGGTGCTGGTAGATAGTAGCTGAAGATGAGGCAGCAGTGTGCCCAGGTGGCCACGAGAGCCAATGGCATCCTGGGCTGGCTCAGGAGCAGTGTGGCCAGTAGGACCAGGGAGGTTATTCTGCCCCTGGACTCAGCACTGCTCAGGCCACACCCTGAGTGCTGTGTCCAGTTCTGGGCTCCTCAATTCAAGAGAGATGTTGAGGTGCTGGAAGGTGTCCAGAGGAGGGCGACAAAGCTGGGGAGGGGCCTGGAGCACAGCCCTGTGAGGAGAGGCTGAGGGAGCTGGGGGTGTGCAGCCTGCAGCAGAGGAGGCTNTCTAGCAACACATGGTAGGGGCTTCCCTGTCTGTCAGCAGGGCGTTAAGGCATGTGGTGGCACAATCAATATTGTAGCAAATAAAATCATGGAGTCATAGAATCAGAGAATGGGTTGGGTTGGAAAGGACCTTTAAAGGTCACTTAGTCCAATCCCCTGCAGTCAGCAGGGACACTTGCAAACAAATCAGGCTGCTCACAGCCCCAGACAACCTGACCTGGAATGGTTCCAGGAATGGGGCATCTCCCACCTCTCTGGGCAAATCTCTCATCACCCTCACTGTGAAAAACTTCTTCCCCCTATCCAGCCTGAATCTATTCCTTTCACTTTAAACCATCACTTCTTGTTCCATCACAACAGGCTCTGCCCAAAAGTCTGTCCCCAGATTTCTGATTGGCCACAATAAGGTCTCCAAAATGGGACAAGCAATTAAACAACTAAAAATTTGCCCTCTAAGACATTAAAAACATTATTAGTTTGTGAATATCAGGGTAAAGATGAGTTTAATGAAGATTTAGACATCATCTTCACTGAACTGATGCTACTTAGCTGAATTATCTGCTCCTGGAGGAAGATGAAATTGCATGGCCCATGTAGTGACCATAAACCATCTTAATTCATGCTGGTTGAGATGGATGGCTTTGCAGTAGCTACAAACTGCCGCTGAGCTGATGAACTCTGGGCTCAGCAGCACCAGCCATGAGCTGAGTCACCTCTGGATCATCCAGGTCTTGGGTCACAGTGCACCGAAACACTCCAGGAGCAAGATGTTTGCACCGCATCTGAGCAGGGATCTACCTACCCTGCATCACCTTCTCACTGAAGAGAATTAAAGGCATCAATCCCCTTCTGCTGGATTGAAGCCCTCCATGCTTAGATCATTAATATTGATAACAGCCATCTTAAGGCTTGCAGGTAGAAATATTTTGTCTTTATTATTCCATGCAGAAAACAGCTTCAGGTTCACCAGTACCAGAAGTGTTGGCTTGTGCAGGGTTTCTGATGACTGCTGCATGTTCAGGAGACCACTGCTCGTTCCACTGACTTTTTTTTTGCCAGTGGCCAGCCAAGGCTCTGATCCTTTTAGTTCTGGATGCTGCACAGAGAAGGGAAAGCAGTTTCCTGCCATGAAACTTTGCTCAGTGAGGCAGAAGGTGGAAGGGCATCTGTGCTTTGGACACGGAGCAGTTGGAGTGGCAGATGCCAATCCTGAATGAGCTTCACTGCTGCTACTTGTTTCCTGCTTCACATTCTCCTGTGCCTGTAGCAGAGATTAACACCTCTTGTGAACTTTTTGCAGCAGAGGTATGACCTTGTCCCACCTTCCACCCCACTGAAGTCACTCCATGAGTGGAGTGGCATTACTCATGCCACCCCTGCCAGCTCTCCTGTTGTGGGATCTAGTCCTGAACCCGGCCAGCAAAGGACTCTGCTGGGTGTTTCTTACGTTTAGCATTTGAGGGGACACCTGCAGTGCTTTGCTGCCTGTGGCAAGTTTCCTGCTGTAAATCTTTTGAGGTTGAAACCTCCATTGTGTGTTGAGTTTCATCCTGCAAAGCTTTGTTGTCTTCCATATGGCACTTTGATTGAATCTGACTTCAAGAGCAAAAGTTGATAGGGGAACAAAAAGGGGGTTGCTGCAGAAGCTTACTGGGAAGCATGAAGTACACTCTGGTCTGTTAAATGGTTTTAATAAAGTTCTGTTAGACTGTGATAGGATGAGAGGGAATGGCCTCAAACTGCACCGGGGAGGTTTAGGTTGGACATGAGGAACCATTTCTTCTCCAAAAGGGTTGTCAAGCCCTGGAACAGGCTGCCCAGGGCAGTGGTGGAGTTCCCATTCCTGGAGGGGTTTCAAAGTTGTGTAGAGGTGGTACTGAGGGACATGGTTTAGTGGTGACCTGGCAGTGCTGGGTTAACTGTTGGACTTGATGATCTTAAAGATCTCTTCCACCCAAAGCCATTCTATGATCCTTGCAGCTCACCCTCCATTCAGCACAGCCCTAGCAATCAGACGGTGTCCTGTCCCTGCCCGGGCACAGTCCCACCCCAGGTGTACAGTGTGGTTCTGGCATCTCTGGAAAGGCTGTGCTCACTGGTGACACATGCAGAGCCAGACCCTGGTTCCATCCTTGGTGCTGGAGCTGCCTCCATGTCCCCCCCCGGTGGGTACAGCCAACAAGTTCCATCCCTTCTGACCACTCTTACACCAGACATCTCCTCACACAGCCAAGCGAACGATGCCAGGAAATAGTGAGTGGAAAGTGTCCAGCTGTGATTGAGCATCAGACTCAAAGCACAGGGCAGCCCAGGCTGGTGAAGCCTCAGCCACTGGGATTTTGGAGGCTGCTGCATGCAGCTCCTCCAGCTCCCACCTCCAGAGCCAGCAGACAGCTCACTCCAGTCATCCATCAACTGCTCCTAACGAATGCTTTCCCCTCTGACAAGAGGAAGGACAGCAGATCCTTGAAGAGGACATATTCACTTTATTGAAGTGCTGGAAAGCAGCATCCTGTGCCCAGGGCTGGGTGACCCAGGGTTGGCAGGGAGTTTTCAGCAATCTCACAGCACATTCTGGCCCATCCCAGCCTTCCTGAGGAGGTGTGATAGTGCCTGTAAATCTTGCCAGCTCTCACTCGCCCATTGATCGCCAGGCACTTGGCAGCAGTCTGAATGGCTTTGTGAACAATACGTGCTGCACAACCACCATCCATTACCTGCCTCTCTCCTCCAACGCCACAAATACATTGTTTGCCCTTAGTGAGCATCTCCTTCCAGCCTTGCATCAACACTGTTGCCAGCAGAGCCCCTAATTTATTGGTCAGAGTGTGATTTTCAACCGTATTTATGGCCTGGCTTAATGGCGTGTCTGGATTTTGTTTGCTGCAGAAGGTAATTCAGGGATCTGTTTGGCTGCCTTAAAGACACCCTTTAAAACAACTGCCAGTGGGGTTGGGTTTTGTTGTTGGAAGGATTTAAATAAACACAAATTTAACATGTTCTGGATCATCACCCAATGTTTTGTGAAGAACTGGATCAGCCTCCATCCTGGAGGGAGGTTGCAGTGAGGTGGTTGTTGGCCTCTTCTCGCTTGTATCAGTTGACAGAATGTGAGGAAAAGGCCTCAGATTGTGCCAGGGGAGGTTTAGGTTGGATATTAGGAACAATTTCTTTCCTGCAAGAGTGGTTGGGCATTGGAACAGGCTGCCCAGGGAGGTGGTGGGGTCACCATCCCTGGAAGTGATGGCCAAGGAGGCCAATGGAATCCTGGGGTGTATTAGGAAGAGTGTGCCCAGCAGATCAAGGGAGGTTCTGGTCTGGTGAGACCTCAACTTGAATACTGCATTCAGTTTTGGGCTCCCCAGTTGAAGNGCTGCAGGCTGCACACCCCCAGCTCCCTCAGCCTCTCCTCACAGGGCTGTGCTCCAGGCCCCTCCCCAGCTTTGTCGCCCTCTTCTGGACACCTTCCAGCACCTCAACATCTCTCTTGAGTTGAGGAGCCCAGAACTGGACACAGTACTCGAAGTGTGGCCTGAGCAGCGCTGAGTCCAGGGGCAGAATAACCTCCCTGGTCCTACTGGCCACACTGCTCCTGATCCAGGCCAGGAAATGTGTGCGACTGGAAAACTAGTGGCTGACCTGTGGGTGCATGAAGTGCTGTGCCTGCTGATACTGACCCTTTCTTGTCTCTGCTGACTTCCAAACGTTGTCACATACCGATGAGCAGGAGCTTTGGGGTGTTTGTTAGAGCATCCCTCAGAATCCCAGGCTGCTGCACCCCAGGGTCTCTAGCAGGAGCAAACAAGTGAAGCTGCCTTTGTTGACCGTAATGCAAATGGACTGCTACTTGTGCTGATGTTTTCAGCATAATTCATGGCAGCTTGAACATGTTGACTATCTGCATAATTTCTCCTTGACTAATTTCACTGCCATATGGGACACTGCAGACCTTGAGCTGCCAGCTCTGAGCGGAATCCCTCCATGCACTAACAAGTTTCACTCAATGAGTGCTGCACAGCAGCCTCTGCATCCCTGGGAGTAACCTATGGATTTGTCCTGGTTTAAGCTAGATCAGAACTAACTCTGTTAGGTGCTGTGACTTTTCAGCTCAGCCTCTGCTCAGTGAGGCACTTTCTGCAGTTCAGGGCAGGTTTGCACAGCCAGGGGTTGGTTCTAGCTTCTAAGGCTCTGCCTTAGACTTGTTCCTGTGCACACCAAGGGCTTGAGCCCCAAATCCGGGTGGTCAGAGGTGGCACCTGCAGGGAGGAGCAGACAGGACAGGTGACCCTCACCTGACTGACAAGTGACTGCAGCCCATGGACTGCAGCTGAGGGATTACCATGGTCAGGCTTCTTCAATGGTTGGTGTCCCAGAAGGAATCTGTTCCTTCTGCATTTGTTCCTGAATCTAGTTCCCATCATGCTGCTGATTCTCCTGAATCTAGTTCCCATTTGCTGCTGATTCTCATTCAGGAATTCCCTATTCTCTATCCCCAGCATCAGCACTGACAACGGTGACATCATTGCCACTAGGGCTTGGGTTGGATATTGATTTCTATCCCTGAGTCTCTATTTCATTGGACTGTTCTTCTCCCCATCCCAGTTGATGCAGCTTCTTTCCCATCCCATCAGTCTCTCTCCTTTCCCTTTCTCTTACCTTAGGGAAGCAGAGGGATTCACAGAGAGCTTCTGGCACTTGTCTGGTGGCCAGCCCAGCCCTGATCCTTAACAGGTTTCTGCTGAGTGGTCAGTGCCACCTTGTCCAGCTGATAGGGCTGCACAAGGGACCATTTGCTAACACCCATCCTGGTTCAAGAAGCACTCAGGAGTACGGATGGTCCTGCTGGTACCACAGGCTGCATCACTCCAGGATGTCACAGGGCTCTGCACACCTGGGGGCAGAGCATGCAGATCGTCTTTCTCTGGTGAAATGAATTTTTAGGGTATAGAGAAGATTTTTAGCCTCCAAAGCTTTCATGTTGGGGATTTTGCTTAGCACTGATCTGAGCTTCTAAAGCAAAAGGGTGTTCAGGAAAAGTGGCCAGTTTAGCCTTGCTACGTGGGAGAACTTCTGAAATTCCTCAGCAAGTTGCTGTCCTTTTCCATTTAGCCTCAATACAAAGCATAACCTCTGGCTGTGTGTGCTGCAGTTAATATTGTTGACAAGCTAGGATGTCTTTCAGTGCAGACTTCATGTCTTAATTAAATGGGATTTGTCTCAGCAAATAATGGTTGTCAAAAAGTGGGGTTGTTTTTTGCCTTAGGACAATTACAAAGATGCTATTAGACACTTTGCTAATCAGCCATCTGTGTCTCAGGGTTACAATAGCTCCATGTAAAGACAGGCTAATTTCTCCCAGGCCAACTTCCTAATTATAAATTAAACACACAGCCACAGCAGACTAATTCTCAACATAAACCCACAGAGCTGTACAACTGTGCAGGAGAAAACCAAGAGATCACCTGTTCAGGGGTCCCAAACACCGGAACAGGCTCCCTTGGGAGGTAGCCGAATCCCCATCCCTGAAGGTGTTCAACAGACACAGAGATGTAGTGCTGTGGGACTTGGCAGAGTCAGAGGATGGTTGGAATGGATGATCTGAAAGATCTTTTCCAACCAAAATGATTCCATGACTGTATTCCAACCTCACTGCTCCTAGGACAAGGTCTGCCACCACACTGCTCCGCAGTGGAGCCAGTGCCATGCACCTGGCTGTTCACTGCTCTCCCTGCAGTGTGACAGATGCAGGCTCCCGGAGGTGCGTGGTAAGATGCACATTGAACCCTGAAAGACAGGTGGACATCTTTGAATCAATCAGCAAAGGTCAAAGGCTGCCCTGGTTCGCACTCTTCACAATCCCATAAGCTGGTGAAGGATTGCACAGGGCTCATGCTGAGCTTTGCAGTCTGAACATCCTAAAATCACAGAATTAGTTCTGTTGGAAGAGACCACCATAGAATGTAGGGGTTGGAAGGGACTTCTGGAGATCACTGAGTTTAACCCCCCCTGCCAGAGCAGGATCACTTAGGGCAGGTCACACAGAATGCATCCAGGTAGGTCTTGAAAGTCTCTAGAGAAGGAGACTCCACAACCTCTCTGGACAACCTGCCCCAGGGCTCCAGCACACTCACAGTGAAGAAGTTTTTCTAGGTGTTGAGGTGAGCTTCCTGGGCTCCAGTTTGTATCCATTGTCCCTCATTCTATCACAGGGCACCCCTGAAAAGAGTCTGGTGCTTTCTCCTTGACACTCACCCTTCAATCTTTTCTCACCCTTCTTTTTTTTTCCAGACTAAATAGCCCCAGGTCTTTAAGATCATCGAGTGCAGCCATTAACTCAGCACTGCCAGGTCACCACTAAACCATGTCCCTCAGCACCACAACCACACGCCACTGAAAACCCTGAGTAGTTTGGGCTATGGGATAACGATGGCATCTTGCGTGCCAACGGCTGGCTGCTAGAGCCAGCCAGCTTCAGAGCTGCAGTGGTGATTAACACAGAGCTGACTTTGTGCTGAGCAAGCCTGGGAACTGGAAAGCTGCCGAGGGAGCTGGGCTCGCTGGTGCTTGCTGTGTCAGTATGTGGTGTCTTCCTGGAGGGCTTCAGCTGCACTCCCTACAGCAGGGAATTCTGTTTGCATCGGGACCTGATGCAATGATGATCTGGATGAGAAGAATGGCCTGAACATAGCTATCAGGTGGGATGTGGACCATTTCTCATCAGCCACTTGAAAGAAAGGGGTGCCAGAGAAGGTAATTAATGCATCCAGCAGTAGTTAGCCTCTATTTGTGGTCCACTGATATTTTTGACACTACAGTTTAATTCTCTTGGATTAGACATAAAAATGAGAGCTCCAAGTGGAGGTGACCACAGCTGCTCCTATCAAATGGTCTGCACAAGAGGGTCTTCAGGGCTGATCTCAGGAAAATTCTACAGTCTTAATGCTCAGAAACATCTGCCAGCAGGTACAGTAGGTCCTGATCTGCAGACTGCAGCTGTGCTAAGAGGTCAGGCAAACCTGACAGCAAATAACATGGTTGTTTGGAAATAAAAAAGGCTATTGGGTGCCTTATTATTCTTTTATAGCCTGGTTGGACCTAAAGAAAAGAGAGGTGAAGTCCAAGGTGCCAGCCTGGTCTCCCTGCGTGATACACTCAGATCAGGCTTGGAGCCTGAAACAAAACCTCTGCAGCAGTGCTGCGCTTTGCTATGCAGAGACTTCCCTCCACTTTCTGGAAGTCAATGAACATGGACTTTACTATGGCCTTACATAAATCATTAACATCCCTCCCTCCACAATACTCCTTGTAGTGGAAAAGACTTTAGGTAATGCTCCACTCTCTGCTCTGCTGGGATTAAAGGACAGTTGCACCCTTGTATAAGTGACAGGTTAACTGGGAAGCTCACGCCTCTTGTGATGGGCATCCGACGGCCATCGAACTACACTCAGCATCATGCACAAGCAGCTACAGGGAGAAACCTTTGCTAGTGTAGGAATTGGAGTTTTATTCCTGGAAATACCAGTGCTCTGACCTTTGTAAACTGGGATGGGCTTCTTGTTTTAGAGATTGTCTTGATCACCAGACCCAGCTGGCTGGCTGCTCTCTGCTGCTCCAACTGCCTTCAGCTGATGGCTTTGGACAAGTGTCAAAGACACCACAGAGCACCAAGGGTTAGATGCTGAAGCACTTAATTAAGCAAGCCCCTAAGCCATGGCAATTTGCATGGGAGAAGCATCACAGCAGGGCTCTTGTTCTTTTAAAGTTAGTATTGGGAACTGCCTAAAAACATAACGACTTTAGTTTTGGTCATGTTTTTTGTACTGCAGCTACAGGGGTTTGGCAAATATGACCCACAACCACCCATGTTTCCCAAATGAGGGTGGGGAACACTTCCCCAGGTTGCCCAGAGAGGTGGCAGATGACCCATCCCTGAAACCACTGCAGGTCAGCTTGGTTGAGGGTGTGAGCATCCTACTGTAGTTGCAGCTGCCCCTGCTGAGTGCAGGGCATTTGAACTAGCTGACCTTTAAAGGCCCCTTCCAACCCAAACCATTCTATGATTCTATGCAAAGAAGTCCCTGTTCACCTTTGAGTGAACCTCAAGCTCATCCAGCCCAACCTAGCACCCAGTCCTAGCCAGTCAACCAGACCACGGCACTAAGTGCCCCAGCCAGGCTTTTCTTGAACACCTCCAGCCACGACGAATCCACCACTTCCCTGGGCAGCCCATTCCAATGCCAATCACTCTCTCTGCCAACAACTTCCTCCTAACATCCAGCCCAGACCTCCCCTGGCACGACTTGAGACTGTGTCCCCTTGTGGCACAACTTGAGACTGTGTCCTCTTGTTCTTTTGCTGCTTGCCTGGCAGAAGAGCCCAACCCCACCTGGCTGCAGCCTCCCTTCAGGTAGTTGTAGACAGCAATGAGCTCTGCCCTGAGCCTCCTCTGCTGCAGGCTGCACACCCCCAGCTCCCTCAGCCTCTCCTCACAGGGCTGTGCTCCAGGCCCCTCACAGCTTTGGCGCCCTCTTCTGTACACGTTTCAGTATCTCACCATCTCTCTTGAACTGAGGAGCCCAGAACTGGACACAGCACTCAAGGTGTGGCCTGACCAGTGCTGAGTCTTCCTCATATCTAGTAGAAATCTCTCTAAAGTTCTTTCCAGGAATAGGGATTTCATCCCTTCCCTGGGCAGCCTTTTCCAGGTCTTTACAGCCTTATCAGGGGAAAACATTGTCCCTAATGTCCAACCTAAGCCTCTCCTGGAACAATGTGCAAAGCAGTGAGTCAGGTTTCAGATGAGAGGCAGAGTGGGAGCTGTAATCCAGTATGGACAGCAGGAACTGTGGGATGTTCTTCATTAGAACAAGCAGGCTTTACCTCCAGGTTTTCTAAGAGAGAAGTGATCCAAGCATGAGGTGGTGAGTCACAAAGGAGAAAACTCCTGGGGTTGAGTGTCCCATCCCATGGTTTAGATGAAGAGAAGCATGCCAGGGACACTCATTAAAATAAAGCCCTGATGGGGAGGGATCAAGGTGGTCTTAAGAAAAAAACCACCACCAATGTAGGCACCAGGGCATGCCTGGATCTGTGAGGGATAACCAGGTTACTGCATTCCTGTCAACTCCGACATCTCCTCCAGCCCTCAGTTCCCACTTTCCTATTCATTCTGTTGACCTGCTGTGTGGTCACAGGGGAAACTGCCTGTTCTCTCCTTACAGACTTGAGACCTTGGCCTCTTCATCTGTTTGATGCAGCACCTAACACACTATTAGGCACTGCAGTAATTAAGGCCTAATCATGGTATAAATCAAGTAAATAAGCACCTGTCAACAGGTTATCTGGACTCTTGTGCCTCCTGGGCAAGGCTGTGCTCATGGAGGTCACTGCAGCTTCTGTTCACAGAATCCCAGCATGGTGGGGGTTGGAAGTGACCTCTGGGGATCATCCAACCTAACCCCTCTGCTAAAGTAGGGGCACCTACAGCAGCTTGTTCAGATCGGCTTGGAATGTCTCCAGTGAAGAAGGCTGCACAACCTCTCTGAGCAGCCTGCTGTAGGACTCCAGCACCCTCACAGCAAAGAAGTTTCTCCTCGTGTTGAGATCCAGTTTTCTCTGCTCCAGTTTGTATCCACTGCCCCACAGGGCACCACTGAAAAGAGCCTGGCACCATCCTCTCAACACTCACTTTTCAGATATTCATGAACATTAATAAGGTCTCCTCTCAGTCTTCTCTTCTCCAGACTAAATAAGCCCAGGTCTCTCAGCCTTTCCTTGTAAGACAGATGGTCCAGTTCCTTAATCATCCTAACACAGAGGGTGAGGAAGAAACTGCAAAGGAGGAAATGTTGACAGAGTTGAAAGGCAGAAACAAGTTGAAGCATTTTTTTTGAGTATCCATAAAATCTCCATAGCAGAAACAAAGTAAAATCAGAGTAACAAATGTGCAGCACTTTAATGTCAGGTTTGACTGTCATTGGAACTGTTCACAAGGAGTGTGGACAATCTAAGTTGCACTTCCATTTTTCTAAGTATGATATATAACCGTTAGGATAATTTAGAAAACACATCACCAGAACTTGGGTTGAAGAGGGAAGAAAGGGAACATCTTTGGAAGGTTCCAAGTGGGGTTCTTCAAGTGAACGCTATTCCAATGGTTTGCAACAAAGAGGAAGAAGTGAGGTCTGTTACACATCTTTCACAGCCTATATATAAACCAGCCTCAAGGATATTTACCTGAACAGATATATACACCTCTTTTTAATACCCTTAAAAAAGTAATATTGGCTTGATCTATGACACAATGAACGTCTCTACAGGGAAACTTACCAGAGGCATAACAAAATGTTCAAGAAGTCATAAAAGAGAACACGAGAGCAGTGTTTGGCCTTGGTAAAACACATTCAGGATGGCAGCGATGGATGGACACAGCGTTGTTCAAGAAAGGAGTTGTGCATATTTAAAGGTACTTACAAAGCTGGTCTTCTCCTTTCCTTGACATGGGTATGTCTTCTAACCAGATGAGTAGAAAATCATGGACACCATGCATTGCTAAAGGAAGGCTATGCCAGTCTGAGCTCTATGACCGTGTTGCAATGATGGGATCGTCTCTTCTAACCCCTATGGCTCATAAGTGAAAGGAGATGGAGGTTTCAGCCTATGGGTGTGGAAGGGCAATTTCAAGGACTCCATGTTTCATGAATTCATAGGATTCAGCTCCCCTTCTTCTTCTGTCTGAACAGATTTGTATTATATTCTCTATAGAAGCAAAATGGCTTCAGTGACTTCAGGTCTACAGCCACGGCCAAACGTGACTCATCCGGTAAAGTTTGGCATTTAGAGCAGAGATTACCAGTGTTAGCCTGCATCCTTCTCTCCTAACATCCCTCTCTGTGCCTTGTGAAAAGGGTGGCTTTGAGCATCCACGCTGGAAAATAATTAACATGCTACTTTGTGTCACTGGATGCCTCCAGCAGCTGCTCTAGTACAAACCCTGGGCAAGGAGGTCACTCACAAGTGCAGCTGAGTCATCTGAAAGGCTGGTGGGTGGCTGGCTCTGATGTGAGAGATGTTTACCTCCAGAGAGAGTCTTCACCCACCCCAAGACTACATTTCTAAGCAATATGTGAGATCCAACTGCCTGGATATGCCCATTCAATGGTGGCAGTGGTGCTCATCTGGCTTGCATCAATCTAGGAGTCAAAGCTGCTCTTGGCCTGATTCCTTCCTGGTGGTGGATATAGGAAGTTCCAACTAGAAATGTTTTTATCTCTTCCAAATGGGCAAAGGGATCTTTGCTTTTTTAATGGGAACTCAACTCAAATTTCTCCAGGCCAGCTGTTGCATTCTAGGGTAATTCAGCTGGTTTGACACGAGTATCTTTGCTCATAACTAAAAGATAATTGACTATAAACAAGTGAGCTATATAAACAGGAAGAAAAAAAGGGCAAAGAAAAATTGTTTCCCAGGATGTCTGGAAGGAAATAGGGAAATTAAGGCTATGACTGGAAAATGAGTGAGTTTTCTATTAAAAATACCTTCTGTCATTGTAGCTATCAGTTTATGAAGAACCAAATGACTTCAGGGAGAAACCAACAGTCTCTAGAAGCGTTGCTGACTCCTATGGGAATAACCATAACGAGTTCTCGGCCCCTGAAGAGCAGATTTTGCATCTTGTGCCCGATCTGGCCACACTCACAAGCTGCTGAAAGAATCATGCCCCCTTCCCAACAGCCTTTTTTGCAAACTCTGAACGCTCCTCCACGTGTTTCCTGGCTTTACCCACTCCAATGACCTGGATACTTCACACCAGATTTCCCAAATGCAATCACACAAATACGCGAGAGAAGGGGAGGACGACTCACAACGTTGCCTTCAGAGGTACCCAGAGCAAAATGAAGCGCAGAAGACAGCGAGCTGCCAGCTCCTATTTCTGCTGTGCCTTCCTCCTGCAACCACATCTGTGAATACTCCCAAAGCCACCCTGCAGAACAAACTGATCAGCTTTCATTACATCACTCTCCTCAGTTTCAGGGGGCTGAAAACTGCTGGCTGATCTTAGTTTCCCTCCTTATCCGAAGGTCGATTTAGCTTCAGTCCCTGCTGCTGCAGTCCCTCTGGGTTGGGGTTGGGTAGTCAGCACAGCTAACAGGCAGGGTTAAGGACAGGGGAGAAAACTGATGGCTTGAAGAGAACAGAAAAGCTCCTCAGGATGGAAACTCAAAAGGGGGCTTGTTCTACAGGGTCACTAGGTTTCGTGGCTTCTACAGTATCTCAGTGGAGATATTATTCACTTCCCAGCGTTTGGGTTTTATTTTTCCTTCTCATATCCACAAATCATCCCCTCAAATTAAAAAAAAAAACATCCCTTCAAAACCACTTCCTATTAGCAGAGCACACCTCAGATTAAAAAACTTGCAAGTAGACCAGTGTTGTACCATGAAGCCTATACAGGTTTGGGGTTTTTTTAGGGTTTTTTTTTTCTTTTTTAACCTTTTTTTTTCTTTTTCTTGGTTTTTTCCTTTTTTTTTTTTTTTGTTGTCTTCTGTTCCCAGTGTAAAAATATACAATGCTACTGCTCCTTTGTTGCAGTGGAAAGGTCCAACTGGTTCTTGCCTGCTGCTATTGCCCTTTCATACCTCTCCAACCCACACCACTGTGTTACCCCTCCTTATACCCGAAACCTCGCAGCGTAATGTATTTTGCCTCCCATTTATAACAAACAATGACTCTTTAGAGGGTGTAATGAGATACTGTCCAAACAACCCACTGTCTTTCATAATTCTGTTGTAGCTGCTCCAGGGCCAGTCTTTGGATGTGATAGGGTCCTTTAGATTCTTCAGTACATTCATTTTCCCCGTTGACAGCTCTACAAAAAGCACATCTGTTTGCAAATGTGAAGTAGCATATATATAGTACTGATTGCCTTCAGTGAAAGAGGGTTGAAATGTCAGATCAGATACGTGTATGTTTGTTTGTAAGTCATAAATCAACTTGATTTCCCCTCGAACAGTGACAGCCTGGACTTTGATCCTGCCGCTGTCTTCATCCGTACTGACCACGTAGCGTCCGTCAGGTGAGATGTGAGGCGTGCCCGACACCTCGCCGTTGGGGCCGATGACAGCATCCGTGACGCTGTCAATGATCAGCTGTGGTGACACAGCCATTGACCTGCTCCTCCTGCACTGGACAAAGAAGTAGCCGCCCAAGTGGGTGTAGGCCATGGCCTGTGGGATGCAGCTGTGGTTCTTGAAGTTGATGGTCTTGATGTGGGTCACAGTTTCCAGGTCAATTTTGTGAACGGCAGGTCTCGACTTGTTAAAGAGGAAGCCGAACCTGAAATAGAAAACGTGGCACTGAAGTCATCTCCAGAGACACTCTGACATGCTTGAGGAAAGACAAAAGTCAGCAGAACTGAGGCGGGGAGCTCCAGCCTGCTGGGCTCAGAAGTGTGTGCAATAATGCTGCCTGTTTTCTGTAACAACTCTCTGCTTTTACTGCTTCTAAAAGGAGCTAAAAAGGAGATGTAGATTTCAATTCCAGTCAGCAGTCTGATTCTGGAAGCTTGAATCATAGAATGGCTTGAGTTGGAAGGGACCTTAAAGATTGCCTAGCCCCAGCTCCCATGGGGTGTGCTTGGGTATATGAAAAACATCCTCAAGAGCTGAAGCCTTTTCTTGGGAAGACCAGTTTGGATTGGGAATGACGTAAAGTCTTGGGGAGACCAGTTTATGACAGGAATGCCATCAAATCCTGGGAAGACAAATTTACCATAGGAATGACATCAAGGCTCGAGGTGTTTTGTAGCCTACTGCTGACCCGTTTGGTAGCTAATCTCTTTCATGTCTAGAGAGATGTTATTCAGTATTTATTCTTCAAGTCTAAACTAGAAAAGCATTCAAAATAACTCCCTGCCAGGTTGGAGCCAGAGAACAACTTCAAACTCTGTGTGTTATAACCACTGAGTGGAGGCCATGTCCAATCTCAGCTCTTAAATTCTAGTATCAGAGGGGATGCTAGAAGCTGTGATGTGAGCTTGCTACCCAGAGTGCCTGAGGAGCACTGCAGGAGCTGGCAAGGCTGGGGTGAAGAGCAGGCTTTGATAAGCACCATCCCGTCAGCCCAAGGAAGGTGTAAATAATTTCTTAAGGAGCATAACCAGGATGCTCTGAAAAGGGGTCTTTGTTTTCAGTCCTCAGAGAGGGCATACAGTGAGCAGAGCATAAATGCTCTGTAAAAGATATATACTGCAGCACATCTGACCTTTGCTGAAGACAAGAAAAGGTCAAGAATAGCTAGGAAAGGTTTCTGCTTAATTTGAGAGGGAGCCCATAGAAGCAGCCTGTTTGTGTTCTCCTGGATTCACAGGTCACTGATACTGACTTATGAGAACTCATTTCACATCGAGCACCTTTTCATCCATTCAGTGCAGGCAGAGGGAAATGAAGTGAGCGCTTAGTTCCGGATCCCTTCCCTGAACGCCGCCAAACTGCGCTCTGCAAGGCGGAGGACAGCGTGCTGGCGTGCAGGTAATAGATGTTTTGCTTAAAACACTACCTTTATTTCTTTATCCTTAATTCACCTGTCAATTGGACACTGAGCAATGATTTCATGTCTAAAGAAGGAGCCAATGTAGTGTGTGATCCCATGAAAATCACTGGGCTAAGCCTTTCATTTTCCCATTATGCCCACATCCATTAGAGACCGGAGGAGATATCTGCAGCAGAGACTCGCGGTGTGTCGCGCGTGTGTGAATTGGATATGACACTTGGATTGCTCCTGGATGAATGCATTTTAAGTACACTTTCAAAAATGCTTTTCTTTACAGCATTTTTTTTATCTTCTCCCCCCAGGACTTCTTGGACAAACGCCTGAAGAAGTTAAAAAATGGTTCTCATCAGCAGCTTTAATTGAAAGAAGTGGGTCAGGATGGGGTTTGTGTGCACGGGAGCTGCAGCGAAGGAGCAGCGCTCACACCGAAATCTGTGATCTGCAGTCTCAAAGAAAACCTTGCACTTGGAGAGGCTTTAATAGACAACAATCTACCCCGGGAAGCAATAAAAATGGATGTGTTCCTAGATATCCATCTGAAATAACAGGCAGCTGAAATGCCTACGCGGAGACATTTGCATACAAATATTTTCTGGCTCGTGGAAGAGCCTGCTTAAATATTCCTCTTTCTTGGGCAATGCTGCTGTTGCCAGTTACTGCTTCTGAGTGGAGAATTTCCAACATGATCTCACTAAGCCTCATTAGACTGTGAGCAATTATTTTTCTGTGCTGAGGGTGAGAGAGAACGGACCAAGATCTGGCCCTGAACAAATGAAATAGGAAATTAGGCACAGCACTCTCTGCTCTGCACATGGGAAACTACAGGCAATTATCCCCATTTAATATTTCTGAGGAAATATCATCTGTGTACAGTCAATTAATCACACTGAAACAAAAGGACAATAAAACAACAACAAAAGAGAGTGTAATTGTTCCACCTGCCTGCCTTTGAACCCAGACCATACCTTCTCATCTCAGCCTTTCACAGCCTTGCCTCCTGCCACTACTATTAGTCATAGCTATACTTTGAAAGCAAAGGGGAAAAACGAGGTAGGGAAAAATTAAGAATAACAGCCCCAAAGTGTGTCTCATTATTTTGTGTTTCAGCAAGAAAATCTCTGTATTTTGGATCAGACCCGACACATAATCATTTAACTGTGACCCTCTCTGTCCTGGCTGCTCACTGCAGGGAACTTAAGATTAGTGCAAGGAGTTGTGTGAAGATTTTTGGAGTGTTTGACTTCGTTAAGCTATGCTGGGGACAGAAGATAGTTAAACACTTGTTATGTTGTGGTAAAGAATAAAGTGCTGTGCAGTTATCATCAATTTTGATAATGTTAATGGGAGGCTTCCTGTGCCTGCTGGGAAGCAGCCAGTGTTACTCCACGTCATTAGTACATTAGAGATACAACCTCATTAACCACTTCATCACATTAACGCTCAAAACTGATGGGTCATAGAGGTGGTTTTTGTTACTATGTACTGCATCCCATTTCTCTGCTCCAGCCATACACCTCACACAGAGATCCACTCCTTGGACAAGTTGGAAATATGTGGAAGAACCACGTACTATTCAGGCAGAATGGCAATAAAATCTTTGACAAAGCTTTCTGCCCAGATTCATAGTGACTCTGAGGTAGAGAAAGCACTTTCTGGCCATCGGACTCCCAGCACAAGAAGCCAGGCAGCGTGTCACACTTTGCTGACGAGCTGGGGTTGGAATGCTCACACGTGGTCTAAGGCAAGTTCAGGTTTGCTTCTTGCTGTTTCATTGCTTTGCTGGATGGTTACTGACAATTTGCTCAACTGACCACTCTTTCAGGAAAGAAATTGTTCCTAATCTCCAATCTAAACCTTCTCTGGCACAATTTCAGGTCATTTGCTTCTGTTCTAACATCTGATACTAGGGAGAACAGACCAACCCTCACCTCAATCCAACCTCCTTTCAGGGACTTGTAGAGGGCCAGGAGATCTCCCCTCAGCCTCTTTTTCTCCAGACTAAACAATCCTAGTTCTCTCAGCTACTCCTTGTTAGACCCCTCTAGACCCTTCATCAGCTTCATTGCTCTTGTCTGGACAGGCTCCAGCAACTCCATGTCCTGAATTTCTGCATTTCATACATGGAAATGAGGCTAAGAGCAGTTAGCTTGATCATGAATTGATTTATTCAGATGTACAATGTGCCAATAGATGACTAGAAGGATGGCCCCTGGAAGATAGCAGCATGGCTACAGAATTGCAGTATGGCAGGGGTTGGAAGAGACCTCTAGAGATCACCTAGTCCAACCCTCCAGGTGAGACCCCACCTGCAGTGCTGCAACCAGTTCTGGAGCCCCTACTAGAACAAGGATGTGGAGATGCTGGAGTGTGTCCAGAGAAGGGCCACGAGGATGCTCAGAGGGCTGCAGCAGCTCTGCTATGAGGACAGACTGAAAGAGTTGGGGCTGTTCAGTCTGGAGAAGAGAAGGCTCCCAGGTGACCTTCTTGTGGCCTTCTAGGATCTGAAGGGGGCCTACAAAAAGGCTGACAAGGACTTTTTAGGCTCTCAGGGAGTGACAGGACTGGGGGGAATGGAGCAAAGCTGGAGGTGGGGAGATTCAGACTGGACATGAGGATGTTTTTCACTGTGAGAGTGGTGAGAGCCTGGAATGGGCTGCCCAGGGAGGTGGCTGAAGCACCATCCCTGGAGGTGTTTAAGGCCAGGCTGGATGAGGCTCTGGGCAGCCTGATCTAGGGTAGGGTGTCCCTGCCCATGGCAGGGGGATTGGAAGTAGATGATCCTTGTGGTCCTTTCCAACCCTGACTGATTCTGCGATTCTTGCCAGAGCAGACCTCTGTTGCTATTTATTAAGATAATTTCTTACCTAACATGATTAATAATAAGATTTGTAGGTGGTATAAAAAACTCCTCCACTCCTTGGAAGGGTGTGCGGATCACATGCTGCTCCTCCCCGCCGCTTGCCTCTGGTATTACCTACAACAGATGTACACAAGGTTGAGTAGAGGAAGAGCAGTGAGTCAGGCAGAGAGGTAAACACAGCTTACACAGTCAGCCATGGCACTGGGTGGCTTCTCCCAGGGATGTGGTAGACTCAGACTGACTAATGACTCCAAAGCATTGTTTGGCATAGCTGCCTTGAAGGAGGTGTGCTAATAAACAGTGTTTGCAGCTTGACATTTGTAAGGTAAGTACACAACTTGACTTCCATAAGATGTTTTTATCTCCAGAAAGAGCAGTCGTGCAGGAGCTGAAGCAGTGTGACAACGCTAAGATCGTAGTAATTTATTCCCCACTGTCTAAAACAAACATTTGTTTTGTGGTCATATTTATTAATCTCACTTAAATGCACACAGATAATTTGCTGACTTGAAGGATCAAACACCACCTTACAGCAGTTAATTATCACCTTGAAGGAGAGGAACTGTTCATCCGTCCACAACAGCATGTAAAACTTGGGAAGAAACAGGAAGGCCCTTTGGTTGTTCCCCTAAGTACTCTCCTCCAGCACAACACCCATCTCTGTGCCCACAGAAACTCAGCTCCTCCACTGATCCCGGAAAGGAGAGGTGCAAATCTCCAACAATTAAAACATTCTCTTTTCTTTATGATCAGTTCACAGAATCCCAGCATGGTGGGGACTGGCAAGAACCCCATGGGATCACCCAGTCCAATCTCCACCCACAGCAACTTGCCCAGGATCACAATGTACAGATGGGTTTGGAATCTCTCCAGAGCAGGAGGCTCCACAACTTTTCTGTCCAGCCTGCTCCAGGGCTCCATCACTCTCAATCAAAGATGTTTCTCCTTCTTATCTTCATAATGAACCTCCTGGGTTCCAGATTGTGTCTACTGCTCCTTGTCCTGTCCACTTGTCCCCTCTCAGGCTGCCCTTCTGCAGGCTAAATAGCACCAGGGCTTTTGGCTTTTTCTCCTCACAGAGATGCCCCTCAGCATCTTGTGGCCTCCACCGGACAGTAGTGCCCTGCCTTGAACTGGGGAGCCCAGAACTGAACCCAGGATCCCAGATGTGGCCTCTCTAGGGCCTTCCCAGGTGCAGAACTCTACTCTTGCCTTGTTGAGTGCCATGAGGATCCCCTCTACCCAGCCCTCCAGCCTGTCCAGGTCTCTGTGAATGGCAGCAGAGCCTCGCATGATGCCAGCCATGCCTCCCACTTTGGTACCATCAGCAATCTGGCTAAGGGTCCACTCTGTCCCTTCGCCCAGGTTACTGATGAAGACGTTGAACAAGACTGAACCCAGTTCAAAATGACTTTAGTCCATCCGTTACAAACTTCTGCTGCTCTAATGTGCAGCAGTAGCTGCTTTGAATTTATAGCTACATAATTCATCAAGGAAATACTAAAAGCCTACAAGGCTCAGTTCAGAGAACTCTCCTGGATGTGCCATTTAGATTTCTTCCAATTAGATCACTCAAGAAGGATGTCCACTCTTGCAAGCTGCTTTCATGAGGACAATCATTTGCTTCCCACAAGCCTGTAATGGCTGAACAACAGCACCCCATTAGTTGGCTGCTTGATAAATCCCTGACTTCAGATCAACCTCTGCAGCTGCAGGTGCGTTCAAAGAGAGGTTTTATTGTCTATCTGCAACTAACCACTGCAGACTGGAAGAACCAACTGTGCCCAATTAGTCACTGCCCACCTTTTGGGAAGGAAGGTCAGAGGAAAGCAAAGATCTGCTGATGCTGATGTTAATCTCACTCCCTACATGTGTAGCTGCACTTCATAAAGATAACAAAGGGACTATATCTGAGAGTGGAGCACTGCAAGAAGTCTCCAGCTGTGCAGATGGTGTGTTCTTCCTCATAATCACATGCTTGTGCTATCTCTTCTTTAATTACAGAAACCTCTCACAGCTGGAGGGAAAAAATTAAGTCAGAAAGGGTAAAGAGAGCCCATTTAGTCTTATAACCTGTACAGGAAACTGCTTGTCCCCTGGTGAGACAATCTGCCTCAGAAACCTTTGGTTATTTGCCCCCATTCTGCTTCTGGCATCTACTCCCAGGAGTGCCCAGGCTGAGATGTTGTTTGTTGGTCCATCCCTGATCACTGAATCTGCAGGCTGAAGCCATTATCTTGGATGGAGGATGTGCCTGGTGTGGCTGGCTTGTCCCAACATCACAGGACAGCAGCTCCAGTGATGCCTTGGGCAACCCCATGACTAACATGGCCTCCAGATGTTCAGGTCAGAAACTTAAAAGCCAGGTCTACTCTTCCTCTCTGTCTGCTAGGGAATGCTTGAATGTAGACTTAGGAGCAGCTCCTTGTGGTAGAATGAGTACTCACCTATGTTTCCAGAAAGGTTGGGCAGGAAATGTCAGAAAATAACTGCTAGAGAAGGCTAGCATGTCTGGATGGATCAAATCAGCTTTGGTGTCAGCTCTGCTGTGTGAGACAGCAGCAGCAAAACACCCAATTCGATGCCTCCACTTACTGCTTCTGTACCACCAACAGAAGAGTGAATCATGTCGGGCAATCCAGAAATGGAAGCTAATTGAATTGTCCATTACTGCACCCTAGAGAGCCCAGTATCTCTGGGGGTTTGATGGTGCTGAGTGTGAGAGGCTGCAGGGACCTTGTTGGCAGCCCTCCAGTGGAATCACTGGCACCCAATAACAGAATCTGTCCCTGAGGTTTTACTTTTGCTGCTTATGCTTTTGTCATGCCCTAGAGAGCTCTTTCCTGCATTTCACTAGGAAAGGATCATTCTACCACATTATCACAGAATTACAGAATGCTTTAGGTTGGAAGGCACCTTTAAAGCTCATCTAGTCCTAACCCCCTGCAGTCAGCAGGGACATCTGCAACCAGAGCAGGTTGCTCAGAGCCCCAAAGCTCCTGACCGGGAATGGTTCCAGTGATTGGACATCCAGCACCTCTCTGGCCAGGGTCTCAGTACTCTCAGTGTAAACAAATTCTTCCTCCTGTCTAGTCTGAATCTCCCTCTTTAGTTTAAACCATCACCCCTTGTCCTGTCACAACAGAACCTGCTCAGAAGACTGTTCTCCATCATGACCCAAAAGGAGGATGAAGGCTTGTGAAAGAGAAATGACAAGATGGGTTTAGGGAAAAGCAGGAGCTGTTTGGTGCACTGGCTGAAACCCTGCATTTCTCCTTTGGGGAAGGCAGGGAGAGGCAAACGACTTTACCAAGATGGGGCAGAGGGTGGTTTTGCTTGCTGCACAACAGTAATGCTGACAGAGCTAGGAGTCTTGAGGCACAGCACAATGCATCCACCTTTTAAATGCTTCCTCCATAGGCAATGTCAAAGTCTCAGTGCCTCAGTGTCTTGACCTCTCAATGGTTCAGTGCCTCAATGTCTCAAATTCTTGGCAGACATAAAAATTTCCAGGTCATCAACGTCTGAGGAGAGTGTGCTGCAGCTCTGCACTGAACACACAATCCCTACCTTGGGTCTATCCTTGAGTGTGTTGCTTGGCCTGACTTACACCTCTGTTGAAACACCACTGATAACCTGAGGAGCAAGAGATCTCTACACAGAAAGGATGGTTTCTGTGGCTGCTTGGTACTCACTGCTTTTAGCCCTCAGTCAAGTTAAAAAGCTCATGCAGGCTGCACAAATGACTGGGAGCATCGCGGGCTCATCCTGCTCACAGTCAGCTGCCAGCCCTTGCTGTATGACTTTATGGCACTTGGCTCTGTCCTCAGCCTTAAAACAAACCAGAGCTTGGCAACAAAGCAGTCCTGCTGCCAGCCAATGGCACAGTCATTGCTCAAAAACAAATTAAACAGCAGGAAAAACATGTGAGGAAGGATGGAGGAGGGATGAATACAACGTGCCGGGTATGCAAACAGAAGAGCATCTTTACATCCAGACCATTACATGCTGTTAATTACCTGCTACCAACCAGCCACCAGCTTGCTACTGATGATGCCAAGCCAAGCAAAGGCAAAGGCTTGGGCATGTAAGCACTCACCTGCAGCGTTGGAGAGGACTTCTGCATGTCACCCCAGCTAAGCACCCAGACTTGGTCGTGGGACTTATCGTAATGTAATTTGGTTGGCAATGGGTCAACGTCAAAGGTCTTAAAAAAAAAGCAGATGAGTATTTAGAGAGAGGCCCAAAGGCACAGGATGAATATTGCCTCAGCTACTGCAGACATTCCCACCACCACCATCACACCCCTTTGTGCAGCTTTGCACAGTAACCTTCAGATCGATCGGGACGGCAGCACCGGCACAGAAAATCTGGCTGCTCAGTGCTGCTTTCCAGCTGGAACACCACTCCATCTCAGGCTGTTACTTACAACCAGCAGAGCAGGGGCCAATTTCTGCTTGAGTTATACCCACACCAGTTCATTCTTCCCAGCCTGCTTATAACAGAGGTCAGGCAGCGGCTCAATAAGCCTAAGCCAGAAATCTGTTGAAGCTTTATTTTACCATGCTGGCTGCAAGCCTGGCTGCAGGTACAGCCTCAAGATGATGATAAACAGGCTGTAAAAGAGTTTTTTTTCCCCCTGCCAGTGAGGTTATGGACACTGTGACCCCATGGGTGAAAGCAACTCAGATGCAGCTTTTTAGTGCTGTTAGCAAATCCACTGGGCAAAGAGCTGTTTTGTCCCATATCAAAGGCTTTTGCCATCGCTGGGTAAAGTATTCCCTTTGTCAGTACCTGCACGGCTTTCTGAGTCTGGATATCAATTATCATTACTCTGTTCTGCTTAGGCTGTGTCACATAAATGTACTTGTCTCTGACATTGACCGCTGAAGCCCAAAGGCAGGACTGAGTGCCTTCACCTTCCACTCTAGGACAAATCTCTTCCTGAGGGGAAAGAAAAAAAAAAAAAGAGAACAGGTTTAATGTCTACAAATCCAGAGTCTGAAGCAGCAAGAAGCTTAGCCTTGAAAACCAGAGAGAAAAAAAATCCAGCGGGATTCCATGAGGATGTTTTTTCCCCACCCTTTTCTTCCCTGGCAAACATGAAATCATTACTTTATCAGGTAGCACACTGCAGCCTGGCTCTAGCCAGTGACATTAAACAGCTGGACCTCCTGCACACTCCCATGGAATCCAAATAACCACACAGGCTACGGATCTGTCTTTTGAAGCACGCTGTGGTTCATCACTTGCAGTGCTGCCAGCATTTATTAGCGATAGAAATATCACTCTGTGCTTGGAAAAAGCAGAGGTTTGCACTAATTGAAGCACAGCTTTGTGTTTTTAATAAAGTCCTCACTTTCAGTTCAGGAGAGCATGCTCTAAGATGCTTGTGCTCAGGGGAGCAGTAGAATCATAGAACTGTGTTGGTTGGAAGATACCTTTAAGATCACTGAGCCCAGCCTTCAATCTAAGACCACCACGGCCATTAAACCACATCCCTCAGTGCCATGTCCACGCATTTCTTGAACACCTCCAGGGATGGCGTTCAACCGCCAGGTTGTCATAGAATCATAGAATGGTTTAGGTTGGAAGGGACCTCAAGGATCATCCAGCTCCAACCCCCTGCCATTGTCCTCCCTGGGCAACCTGTTCCAATGCCTGACCACCCTTGCAGGAAAGAAACTGTTCCTAATATCAAACCTGAACCTCCCCTGGCACAATTTCAGGCCATTTCCTCTCATTCTATCACTTGATAGTAGGGAGAAAAGCCCAACCTCCCCCCACCACATTCCAACCTCTTTTCAACAAAACAAATAGGGTCCTACAGTCTACTGCTCCAACACAGAGATTTCCTCGTGTGCCAAAGGAACCAAATCCTGCTGCTTTGCACCAAATCCTGTTTGTAACTGTCTGATGCCATATTTTGCCTCTGACCCTCCATTCTTGGAATGAATTTAGTGACAAACTGGTATTAACTTCAGCAGGGTCTCCCTGGTACCCTGAGTTTGAAGAGTCACACATGATCTCAACAACAAGCCTCTGCATGTTGGCTACCCTTCCCCACTTTTCCTTCTGACAAGTTTCTTTAAGAGCATTTCTGTGGGACCAGGCTGTGGTGTGGATGGAAGAGACCTTTAAGATAAAGTCCAACTCTTAACCCAGCACTTCCAGGTCACCACCGGACCACATTCCTTAGCATCACATCTCATTTTTCAAACCCCTCCAGGGATGGGAACTCCATTAGTGCCCTTAGCATCTTGTTCCAGGACTTGACAACCCTTTTAAGGAAGAAACTGTTCCTCATGTCCAACCTAAACCTCCCCTGGCACAACTTGAGGCCATTTCCATGTGTCTATGCTTGTTTCTTAGGAGAAAAGATTGATCCCCACTTCACTCCAACCTCCTTACAGGCAGTTGCAGAGAGCAATGAGATCTCCCCATAGCCTCCTTTCCTCCAGGCTGAACAGTCCTCTCAGTTGCTTCTCACCAGCCCTGTTCTCCAGACCCTTCACAAGCTTAGTTGCCTTTCTCTGGACATGCTGCAGGATTTGCAATACATGGCACAAAACCTCAGCCTTGGGTTTTCGGCAGCTGCTCAGGCAACCAAGCACCTGACAACCTCCAAACTGCCTTCTTCATCCTCAGCTCTGTGCTGGGCCTTGGCCTTTCACAACATGAAGCTACTCAAAGCATGAGGAGCAGGGAAAGGTCAGTGGCCTTTCTGCTACCATGCTCAGTTACAGCTGCTCCACCTGCTTCTGTGTCCTCTAACAGTAAATAAGGAACCTTTATTGCTGGAACCTTCCTGAGGTTGCAAGTGGTGTCACTGTCTATGTGACTAACATTCCAGGTACCAAAAGGGAAAAAAGGAGGAAAAAAGAGTCACTCTTCCCCATACCAAGGCAGAAAGCCCTATGATGTCTGTAGGAAACCCTTACCAGGTCTTCCTGAAAGGCAGCCAAGTAATGACGTTCAAAATCCCTTTTATGCCCACCACTGTGCTGACATTATTTCCTTAAGTGCCCTCTCTCCTTTGTTCTCTTCAAGCTGTTTCTCCAGAACCACCTCTTCAATATTTACAGCTTTTGGGAAAAGAAACACAAGATTTCTGTCTCTGAGTAGCAACAGCTTAAGTGTGGCTTAATATTATTAAGTCCCAACCAAGGAGCAGTCATGGGGTGAGCATCAGTCTGGATTTCTACTACAGTCTATTAAAAAAATGCACCCAGCATCAAAGAGAAATACACTGAGATTTAAAAAATGCTGAGCACAGACTCATAAGAAGTTCTTGACCCATGGCAGCAGAGCCTGACCCAGCCTGTGGGACTCCTGACAGTGGCTCTCTCAGTTTAGTCTTCCCCAGATTGAAAGCAAGGCTGAGAAAGAAGGCTTCTTTAGTCACACTAAAGGAGTGACTAAAAAAAGCATTTCTGGATGTCTTTCAGCACCTGAGTTTCAAGAGCAGATACATGGTGCATGTTACCACTCAGGAGTACCAGCACATGCCACTGACAACCTTGGTCTCGCAGGGCCTCCAGGCAGCTGTTATCCCACTTGCCACATTGAGCTACACCATGTATGAGCCACTGCTTGATGTTCACTGGCACCTTGACAAAATTTCCTTGTGATTTCCTACAGCCAGGGTTAGGAAAACACAGTGCTGGCAGAAAGTGACAGAGAGAAAACAAGGACAACACAGATCTCCAGTTCAGTGGCAGAAGATGCAGAAGACCAGCATGACACAGCCATCATCCATGCTTTCTTATTTGCCTCCCTGCTGTGGTTTAAACTGGGAAACTATTTCTGAGGGGCAGAAAGTAGCTCACACCACTGTCTATGGAGCCATCAGTGAAAGGGGCCAGCTAGCACCAGTGAGCCATGTGAACACCTCTCTGCTGTTGACTTTTGTACTCTCCCTACAGCCTAGTTACAGCTTTTGAGGATGGATATGTAAACAGTTTCACAAACAGGACGAGTGGTAACCTTTGCCTTCATTTAGACAGGGTAAGTAGCCAAATTCTCTGCAGTGTGTCGCTAATCTTCCACATCAGGCTTAAAACTTCTGCAGCTCCCTTAATTTTCAAGAGAAGATGCTACACCTCAGGGATGCCACGTGAAGCCCACCAAGCTTTACCAGCACTGTGCCAAATGGCTCCTTGAGCAGTAAAAACCTTTGAAGAGATTAAGAGAAAGTTTCCCAGCCATGAGCTGTAGCTGCTGGGTTTAGGACTTACATAACTTGTGAAAATCCTCTCTTCAGGCCTGATGTGTCTCCGGATTTCACATTCGTTTGGCTGAAGGACTGTGATCCCATCATCAGAAAAGACATAGAACATATTCCCAACACTCAGGCCTTGAAGGGGGATAAAGCAAAAGCAGTAGGAGTTTTAGTTGGTAGTATTCAGAGCTGTTAGGGTTTCTTTGAAGAACTCTCCCTCCTCCCCCAGCAAACAACATCTGCCTTACATCAAAGTTGGTCATTTGGATGCAGTAGGTGCATTCACAAAATCAAGTTTCATGTCACAACAAGGGCTTCAAAGAGTGAAGAGGTACAGACACGTTCAAAAATGCATTGCCTTGGTGGCAGCAGCTGTGGGCAAATAATTCTGTTCAGGTCTTAATTGTTAGCTCCCTCAGATTACAACTTTGGCTTTTCTATTATGTCATTAAAGATAATTTAATGAACTAAGACAGAACTTCAGGGCAACTTAACCCGAAGGTGGTTGTGTTGCAGCTGTCCTGACTTCTTGTAGCTGTGATGCAGAATGGAAGTGTCCAGCATCTGTTCCACGAATAAAACCACAACTCTCTCTCTGTTTTGTTCCAAGTGGGTGGGTGAAGGAACTATTGCCACCAAAACAAAGGCATTTTTGGAATCTTGCAAACTGTAACTCACAAATGTGGAGTAGTTCAGCATCGCAATAGCACTCATTTATCCAACTGGGGCATTCCAGGAGATTGGAAAGCTGGCTGGCTGTCATTGCTTAGCTGTGAGGAGATTGCATTTTATCATTTCTGTCATGCAGAAATGCCTGGGAACGCTGAGAATTTAGTTGTTCTTCAGCTACATGCAATGGCAGTAACGAGCATGGTTAAGAACCGCTCAGGATCTCCTCCAGCACTCTGGTCAGAAAGATCCAAGCATGGCTTCATCTTTGTCATACCACTACCAGGACGTGTTTGCAATGACCACTGTCACCCCCAGTAATGTTGATAGTGTACTTATCTGCCAGCCACGTGGTGATGTGATCATTTGCAAGCTCTAATTAATGCCATTTTACCCGTGGATAAGTAAGGTCCTGGTTCTACAGGTCTGAACAACGTTCAGTGTGACAGTTCCCTCAGTAGCTGCTGTGGTGGCAGCTCAATGCTGCTCACATCTAGAGCTTCTTTCATCTCTTAAGGGTTTGCAGGAGGGAGGTCTAAATCATGACAAGACAACTTCACACTAAAAACATCTATAATTTGGATTTTGGGAGAAATTTGCACAACACAGCATGTTTAGTGAAGGGGGGTTTTGGTGCTAAAACCCCCTCTTTGGGTGCCAAAATAAGTGGCTTCAGAGTACAAGGACTCAAGGTTTGGTGTTTGCAGTACTGACAACGTTCAAGTTGAGTCTCTCTAAACCATAGCACAGAAATACCCCAGTTAGGGCATCAAGTGGGTACAGGAGCTGTGATCCTTAAATGTGATGCCGTGGTGAGGGAGATCATGCATGTAGGGAGAAAGAAGCTCCCAAACTTCCACGAAGAACTACATTATCTCTATGGACTAAGGGCTGTTTTGAAGAGTATATTGTGAAAACATTTCATTTGGGCACTTTGGACCAAAATCTGCGCTCGCAGCACGCACACAATTCCCACCTGCTCCAGTGGGATTTGAGTGATGACCTCAGAGGGCAGAGTTTGACCCTGGCTGGAATGAGTGCACATATTGTCATGAGGAAAAGGGGTTTAATCCTAAGAAGTGGAAACAGGCAGGCAACAAATTATGACCATTGTGAAGATGCTTACTATTATTTTCATGCACGATAGCAGCGTGATTTTGTCTGATGATCCTACTACAATGAGGGTGTATTTCAGAACTTATGTCCTTAATTAGTGGCAGAAATACTTGGATAAAACTTTTACCCCAGCAGGTTTCCAGTTAGTGACTTGGCAAGTCCTACTGCTTATTTTACAGTACAATGAGTTCAAGTGTTTTTCTCCTAACTGGTTAAAATACAATGCAAACAACTAATAGCATTCAGACACTCTCTTTTTAAAGGCAAACTTGACCAATTTCAATTAAAATACTTCAACAGAGAGTAATCTTCACATTGATTTTTGGACAAAGCAAGTTTTTCACTAGACAAAGTAGGTGTTTTAATGTGACTTATGAAGTATTTGCCAAGTCTTGATGAGGGTACACCTCTAAAACTCTTGTGGATGCTGGTAAAACAGACTCACTCGAGATTATATTGCAGTCTGGGAGTTATGCAGTGCAGAGGTGGGAATGGGGAATTGTTATATTGTTTATATGAACGAGGCAGGCACTAGACTGGGAACTGGAGGACTATTGAGGTTTTTTTTTCACTTTTCCCCCTTTTTTAAGTGAAGACATTTCAGGTTGGCCAACACAACCAGTTCAAAAGCTAATTATACACCTCATCTGTGTAACAAACCCCCCTAAAAATGGGAAGAGTCTCCTAAAGATAACAGTTCTTATCTGAACCATTCTAGATGAAGTTGGTTGGCTCTAACATTTTTATTTTGTTAAATCTACAGGAGGACACCTGATGACAAGAAGAGTTTTCTTCATTTGAGGAAGACAGTCTCCATCTAAGCATACATTAGTATTTCTTTCCTTGGAGATCAAAGGGCAAACTTGTCACAGTGCAATACTCTGATCTGCTACTTGAAAAAATGTCCTTATTTTAATCTAAATGCCTGGAAGTGTTTTAGAACCAGAATTTGATAAAGAAAAGGCTTTTTAAGTGCATACATTCATGTAGCTGATGACTGCCCGCTGGCACGACTCACTCCCTTTATCCAGATATAAAGAAAGCAACACTGGCACTAAACCAAAATCTCTACCTGGCATTTGGGCTTCTTGTAGCTGTTCTCTGTACCAAATTAAGAATTAGTTTGTACATGGAGCCAACACTGCATGTGGTTCCAGTTCATGGTTAACTGGCTGGTCATGCTATGTGCACTCATTTCTGGAGGTTCCACTGAAAGGTGGGAAAGCTTTTGAGGAGAGACTGATAGAGTGACTTGTAAAATGACCAGCTACTTGTGTTAGAACTTGGACTTCTTCTGCACAATATTCTGCCTAGGCATTTCACAAACAGCTTCAGTTACTACAGACCTTGTGGGCAGGAGGATGGGATCATTTTAAGGGAGCTCAAGTCTACCAGTCTGTTTGTTTGATGTCACTACTTGCACACAAACTTTCATTTGAATGGAACTGAAAGAGCACATTAAAACACAACCCCCCAAAATACAATTCCTCTCTTTTCCAGCTTTCTCTGGGCCAAGGTTTCACAGTCTAAAGTACGTTGGATGGATTATTTGTCTAGAATGAACGTGCTGATCAAACACTATAGGACAACACAGGCAGGAGAATAAACCTGCTTTAAAGATATTCAATTGCTTAGGCACATCGATAGCAAATCTGCTTTTCCTGCCCATGTTTTCCCCTGTACATTGACCATGCTTTTATTTCAAATGTGCAAGGCTGAGAAGTTCTAAGCCCATATTATTTAGCAGAATTAGCAGAAGACTTTCTGCAACCAACCTCTTAGCTGTTCTTTAAATGCTCTACATCTGGTAGGGTTATCCACCTACCTACTTTAGAAGGGAGCAGAAGGGATCCAGTATATAAGCAGGAACATAGCATCATGCAGCTGATGCTGGCCTGATGCAGTGCACTAGAGATTTCACTTCTGAGCAGGAGGGAAATAGCAATTCTTAGTGCCCATAATGCCATTTATAGGAACATCAGCAGTAAATAGACACTCTTCACTGCTGTGCACCAGGCACCTGCGGGTGGAATTGGGAGTTAAGTGCAGGAGAGCTTTCTTAGGTGGCTGTGAACATCTCATGACCTCCAGCAAGCTACATTTGCTAGGTGCCTGCAGCCAACAGTGGATACTTGCACAGTAATTGAGGGCTTGGCAATTTCCTTCTGCCCCTAAAACACTGTGGGCCAAGCCACAGCAATCCACAAAGCTCCATGCCAAGGTCATGAAGCACCTGGAGGCACTATTTATGGGTCAGTCATTGCACCCTGAGCATGCAGCCCTTAGTGGAGGAACATCTGGAGGGAGGGGTGTTTGCAGGGGCAAACATGCTGGCAAGATGCTGGCAAGAGCGGTTTGTAAGGGCACAGAGACCTTCTCCACAAGGCTGGAAGGACACCAAAGTCCCAGCTCCCTCATACACAACTGGTAGATGTAAGAACTGGTTTATGCCTGAACTTCAATTTGAGAACCTTCCTCCAGTGACCTCACAGTGTCAGGAGCCCAGAGCTGGGAGGTTCCCCATACATGCATCCATGTACCTAGAGAAGCAGATGGGCTCAGAAGCTCCCTGGGCCTCTGCACTGCGCCTCTCACTGTGAATTTGGGAAACTGTGACAGCACAAGTGCACACAAAATCAAATTTATTATCATTTCAGGAACCTCCATAATAACTTTGAATCGTTTCACACTTTAGGATGTGTCCTTTTCTTCTCATTTGGCTTCCAGAATGCACCAATGCTGACCTTGATCAAACTGGAGATCTTAACTGCCAATTAAAACAAGGAGAAATGGGGCAACCTTTACCCTGCATTGATTGAAAGGACTGAGGGAAGCAAAATCTATTGTGGGTGTTTTTTTCCTGCCTAGCACTCAAGAACACAATTTTTGTTGCTCACCTAGTAAACATCAATATGTGCTACTGAGGAGGAAGCGCTTCAATTGCTTGCTTAAAAATGCAGTGTATTGAATTTATGTCTGACTTGGTCAATTATGGTAATTTTGGAGCACTTCTGACATTTGTTAATGCAGCATGAGGAGGCTCAGGCTGGTGGCAGTTGGTAGCACATTCCCATTTTTATACATTTTATGTTCATCTATTATTTCATAGTGGGAAAATGTGAGAAGTTATAGGTACAATCTAGACTACGAGAGTGACTTTTCTTATTTGAATAGTTTAGCTTTTAAATGTCTGGTCTGTCCTTAATCAGGTAACTATGAAAGTTGATAGAGTTAGTGGCAAGTCAGTGGAGAATGGCCCATCATGGAGTTATTAAAGCAGACAAGCACATTATCACTACACAAAAGAACTTTACTGCAGTACCTTCCTCTCGCCACAGTATGTTTGCAACTGCAGCACCAGAAAATTGGGGAAGCCAGAAAATAACCAGGAAAAGCAAAAACAAAACAAACACAACAAAACAATGTCAAAACTTTCATCGTAGCAAGTCAGTGGATTAGCACTCATCTTTACATGAACTAATTGGTGAAAACCTTCTAACATTCATTCTAATGAAATAGTAGGAAAGATAAGATGCTTCTAAACACATTTGCTCCTTCTAGAGATCATCCTGAAATGCTGACTTGGGAAAAATCCTCCCCAAAATAAAGCAGACTCCAGCCTGGGCAAAGCCTTACTGAAGAGATTACCTCCAAATGCAATTTGAGTTAGAGGACAGGCTGTGATTTTCTCTCCAGGTTCAATCAGAAGCCTGAGACTTGCAATTTAGGGCAGCCATACATTTTGCTGCATCCCTTCTTGGAATTCCATGCCACTACATTCTCTTTCAGGGTTCCAATGAGGTAGTGAGGAATGGAGCAAAGCTGGAGGTAGGGAGATTCGGACTGGACGTGAGGAGGAAGTTCTTCACTGTGAGAGTGGTGAGAGCCTGGAATGGGTTGCCCAGGGAGGTGGTTGAGGCCCCATCCCTGGAAGTGTTTAATACGAGGCTGGATGAGGCTGTGGCCAGGCTGATCTAGAGTAGGGTGTGCTTGCCCACAGCAGGGGGGGTGGAAATGGATAATCCTTGTGGTCCCTTCCAACCCTGACTGATTCTAGGATTCTAATCCCCTTTGGAAGCGCATCTACACTTGAATTTCTTTTTAAGATACATCCAATTATTTCTCAACATTGTGCAACTTCCCTTGCTCAAGAATTCAAGGGAAAATGACCCGTATTAACAAGAGTGCACAAATCTGGTTAATGAGGAACAGGATAAATTTTCCAAAGAATCTCCATGAGAGCACAGATTTATGGCTAACTTCCTTTTCAATTCTTGCTCTACATTAACAGCCAGAAAAGCAGCAAAAAGCCCTTTTACACCTAGCCTTTCCCTGTCATCCTCTACCCACGCAGTCTCTGAAGTAGTTAAGACAGAAGATTCAGGAAGGATCAGGCTTCTGAGAGCTTTTCCACTTGGGCAACTGGTCACCTCCATCATTAATTGTTTTGGGGACACTGTGGTCAAGGTAATACTGCTGCACCCTATGGGAGACACGCAGCTAGAAGTGGCTGGGAGAATATTTGTCTTGTAAGTGGAAGATAATTTCACACTGAGGGAAATCCATATTGCTAGCTGATGGTGCATATACAGGATAAGTAATTAATTCTGTCACTATTTTTCAAGCATCTAATTATTTGAGAACTTCAACTTGGAACTGGCTCTAAAAGAAGGTTTGGATAGAAATCAAGGAAATCTGTTTCCTAAACCCACATATAACTCAACAAAATACTAGATTCTAGAGTCTTTGGTGTTTAAAACTATCACAAAGTTTAGTTCTTTAGTAAGAATGTTACCTGTGCCATACCCAGAACACTTCTGGCACACAGAATCATTTTGGCTGGAAAAGACCTTTAAGATCACTGAGTCCAGCCATTCACTAACTCCACCAAGTCTGGTGCCAAACCATATCCCTTGGCACCACATCTCTGTCTCTCTTAAAGGCCTCCAGGGATGGAGATTCAACCACCTCCCTGGAGAGTCTGTTACAGCGTTTGAGACCCCTTTCAGTGAAGAAGTTTCTCCTAGTGTCCAACCGAGGAGTTTTTTACCATCCTCAATGATTCCTTCCCAAAACAGTCAATAATTCTCTGATGAAAGTGCAGACCAAATTGTCATTACCTTACGAGTAAGAGCCCAACACACCACATGCAGTGGACTGAACTGTAGAATTCCATCTGTACCATTCGACTGCAACCCTCTCCAAAGAAATACAGAGATGGAAAATGAAACTTACGGGTCTTTCTCGCTGAATCTTCTATGAAGAGTGAAGATATGTCCTCGTCCACTCCCACTTCATTTTTAGCAATGCAGGTGTAGGCACCAGTGTCTTCATACCTCACGCTACTGATATGAAGCTCACTTCCATTTGCTGTAAGAAAGACACCCACAAACAGTGTTCCTCGCTGCTGCTAATTGCTTTTCCTGCCCTTAATCACCTTCTGTTGCCACAGCAGGCTGGCTTCATCACACTGCTCTTTCCCCAAACATAACTAGAGGTATCTGGGGGACTCTCATGAGAGCTGACGCTTTGCTTCTTTCCATTAGCACAGACATGCTCTGTGCCACAAACAAACAAAGAACAATCCCAAGTGCAAACAATAAATTACATTTCATTTAGCTCTTCTTGTTAAATAAATTGCTTTGGCTTTAGTGGAGAGAAAAATAACTTTGAGTTTTCAAACTGTTTCTCATCAGATCAACAAGATCTTTGGGTTAGGAGGGGTCTCTCTACAGTTCCTCCTGTAATTTTGCTTTTGCAATTTTGCTGCCTAAGTCCTTAGGAAGCTTTGGAGATATCACACCCAACCATGCAGAGATACCTGTGTGGTCAACACTGGTTGAGGGCTGCAATGCACCATAGCCAGATTTTGGGGCAGGTGGGGAAGTTTTGAGTATTTTTATGTAGAAAATTGCCAAGAACTATTTTTGCCTTTCATTATGGCTTGTGTACCCTCATTGGAACAAGGACCGAGAGCTTGATCCCTCTGCAAAGTTGGGTGTGAGGCAGTGAAGCACAGCAAGAGTCTCCACTGATCTGCACCCTGTGTAGTGCTTAGACCTGAAGGAAAACATTAATACAATCATAGAATTGTTTCAGTCGGAAAAGACCTCTAAGATCACTGAGTTCAACATCATGCCCATTAAACCACGTCCCGCAGTGCCATGGCTACGTGTTTCTTGAACGCCTCCAGCGATGATGACTCCATCACTTCCCTGGGCAGCTTGCTCCAATCCCTGACCACTCTTTCAGGAAAGAAATTGTTCCTAATATCAAACCTAACCCTCCCCTGGAACAACTTAAGGCCATCTCCTTTCATTCTATAACTTGATATCAGGGACAAGAGACCAACCCCCACCTCACTTCTTCATCATGGCCCTACCCAAGAGGCAGTGGAGAAGCAGGCATGCTGGCTTTTAAGAGAACACCATTACCAGGATATCAATCAATACTAGAAATTCACAGGGGACAAAAAAGATCAGAAGAGAGACCAGGGGGGTTTGTAACATCATTTCCAACAACCACAGCTTAGCGCGAGTACAAGAACTTCTGCTTTAAAGTGCAAAATAATCCCCCTTAATCCCCGACTACAATACTTTAATTAATCAGAATTCTGCTCTTACCTAGCAGGGAGAGTTGTTTGGAGAGTTTTGGCATGATATCAATGCCGTTCTTCAGCCAGCTAATCCGGGGATTAGGGATGCCTTCAGCATGACATTTCAGGCTGGCCGACACGCCGGGCTCCTGCGCCTGCGTTTCAGGGTAGACACGAATCACCGGCGGCACTGCGGGAACAAGGAACTGGTGACTTCAAACTCCCCTGGGAAACTAGGAACTGGTCACTGAAAATTCCCTGGGAAAGAAGGAATTAGTGACTTCAAACTCCCCTGGGAAACTAGGAACTTTTGGTGACTTCAGCCACCACCCCCCCAGCAAGTGCCAGCTGTTAGTGGTGGCTCAAGAGTCCATCAGGAAGTAGTCTGAACATCCACTGCCTGGTGTTCTGAACAATGAACTCTTCACATACTTATCCATAGCTAAAGAGTGAGGAGCAAGAGGATGGGGCCAGGTTCTTCTCAGGACAAGGGGCAATGGGCACAAACTGGAACCCAGGAAGTTTCAATTCAACTTACAGAGACTTCTTTGGTGTGAGGGTGCTGAAGCCCTGAAGCAGGCTGCCCAGAGAGGCTGTGACGTCTCCTTCTCTGGAGGGATTCCAAACCCACACGGACACTGGGATTCTGGAGGGCAAGCTGCTGCAGATGCCTCTGCTTTAGCAAGGGTCTTGGGCTGGATGATCTCTAGAGATCCCTTCCAGCCCCTACCACGCTGGGATTGTGTTCTGCCAACAAGGACAATCCCACTGTGCTGGGCTTCTGTTTACAAATTCCTTCTCTGTGGCCTTCAAAACACGACTTAACTTGTTTCAGGAAAGCCCCTCTGAACTATTTAATACACTCCATCTGCAGAACTACTAATTATAGCACAATTACAGACAAGTTAATTGATTTTCAATCATGTTGCCTCCATTACTCAAACCAACAAGGCTTAGTATCACCTGTTAGCTATTGCCTAAAAATTTACTCACGTAACTGGCAATAATTGGCAACATTACAACAACTGTAAGCACTACCGGTAGCAACCTCCCTCCTTTCACCTCAAAGTGAAGGGAACAGAAGATGTCCTCTCAAGGAAGGGACTTCCTTTCCCCTCAAGGTGAAGGGGAAAGAGGATGTCCTCTCACAGAAGGGATATAAATAAAAGGAAATGTAAAGGTGTGCTGTGTCATGACTGATGGTATTTGTAGGCTGCTCACAGACTGCTCTGTTACAGAATCAAATGATCAACTTTCTTTTACCAGATGAGGAGATTTTGGGACTCCTGGATGGGTGGAGCACACACTGGATAAGGAATTGGCTGGATGGTGGCATGCAGAGAGTGGTGATCAATGGCACAATGTCCACCTGGCGACCGGTGATAAGTGGTGTTCCTCAGGGGTCAGTGCTGGGACCAGTGCTCTGTAACATCTTTGTCAGTGATATGGACAGAGGAATTGAGTGCACCCTCAGCAAGTTTGCAGATGACACCAAGCTATGTGGCACAGCTGACTTGCTGGAGGGCAGGGATGCCATCCAGAGGGACCTGGACAGGCTGGAGAGGTGGGCCCAGGCCAACCTCATGAC